>JAUZND010005470.1:0-11194 GCA_034780555.1 Coelogynopora nodosa
TATATAACTACTGTCTTTAACTGTCTTTTTTATTTCTATTAATTGACTATATATATACGTGAATTTCAAATGATATATGTGATTTTTTTTGAGTACCAAACGTGGCCACCCTGTTAAACAGACTTTTAATACTTATGCAATTTATAAGTTAATTATTAATAAAAAGGAAGATAAGATGCATGTCATTGACAATGAAAACAAAAAATAGAAAGATAAACAGACAAATATTCATATATATCTTATACTTATAAAAATGTTTACAAAAAAATTAAATAATGAATTCATTATTTAATTTTATGTAATTGTTTTATGGTATTAATTAATTAGTTCATATACAATTTAGTTTATAATGAATAATTTATTTCATTATAATTTTATAGATTACATTTAATTATGTTAATAATTTTTTATATAATTTTTTAATTAAATAAATAATTTATGGATTTACTTATAAAAAAATTATTTAATTAAACTTATATTTATAAATAATATATGTTAATTAATTAGAGGTTTTTAAATTCATGTATATATTCTTATAATTAACAATAATATCAAAATTAATTATGTAAACTTTTATACTTAAAATTTATTAAATAGTTTTATTTAATTAATAATTATATTTGAATATATAGGCTATTACATAAATTAATAGAAATGATTAATAATTATATAATATACTTGCTTAAATATAAGAGTTTAATTTATATACTTTTTATATTAAGAATATAAATTTTTTATTCATAATCATAATTGTTTATCTAAACTAATTAACTAATACTGCAAGGTCAAATAAGTAAAAGTATATACATAATAAATTCATTCTGTAAATTGTAAGTATTTTTAGTTTTGGTCTATACATTCAAATAAATTAATAAAAAAAGTTGAGTATAATTTAAAAGATTGCCAACAAGCTATCTCAAGCAATCTATATAAAATCAAGAGAGAAAAGTTTTATTGTCCAGTTACTTTTGAGATATTCTGTATATTCAATCTTAAATTTTATTGACATAAGACATGATTTATACTTTATCAATAAGAAAAATAGTTAACATTATTATAGAAGATGTTTATTTTTCTTATAAATGCAGTAGAAGGTACATCTTTTTATTAACCATGTAAAATACTGTTGTCTAATGATTTCATTAATCAAAATTTTCTTATTATATTATTAGGAAACTCATGATTTTATATTGGAAGGAGAGAGGTAATTATCACTGTTCCCCTTTAAATTATAAAAAAAAGAAGTTAACATAACAATATGGTCTCTCTTAGACTAAGAATGCTTTTATTATAAACAGACATAGAAAATGGCAACTTAATATTTATTAATGTTTATCAAAGAAGGCTTACATCAACATAGCATACTATTAAAAAACAGTCAAAATGGCATAATAAACATCTTATCAGAAGTTATTAAAAATTGTTATAGAACTATATTATTTAAAAAAATATTATAACAAAAATGTAATTGAAAATTAAAAATTAATGTATAAAACTAAATTATTAAGAAATAATAAAAACTTACTCCCTTTCCTTAATTAAACATATACAAGTTAAATTTCCTATATTTAAAAGAAAATAAATCTTTGAAATAATGTTAAAGAAACATTTTATATTTTTCAAATTGTTTTTTAAAGAACATTTACCATAATATATTATTATAATATTATTATGTATTATTAAATGTTATATTTTTTTATATTTGTTAACCATCCAATGAATGAATCTTACATCTCAAAGCCTCTATTATTGTTCTTCTAATATATTATATGTTAATTTTTATTAATAGGATTATATTTAAACTGTATATTAATATATCTAAATTTATTTAACATTTTTAAATAACTGATTTAATTATTCCATACTATGGGTGCTCATTACATACCATTAATGATTATCATATTATAAAAATTATTTATATATAACTGGATAGTCTGAATGTTTGCTTATTGTTATTTATCCAAATACATTGAAATATAAAACAAAATATTATTCTATTAACCAGTTATTATTTTTAGAAGGAAATGATTACTTCATTCATTGTTTACATTTTAAAATATGTTCCCAATGAACATGTTCATATTCCATATATCACAACTATTCTTCATCTGTTAATTGGCAGTATGTGTGAGATTGGTGATGCAGATGAAAACATCAGAGAAGAATTTGTACAGTTTTTAAAGTTAAGTAAGATTACTGGACAAGTAATTGCTAATGAAATAATTACTTCATTGTCTGAACTAGGACTAGAAATATAGAACATTGAGAGACAAAGACTAGCTATATGACATCTCAAAATGTTGGTGTACAGGCACCTCATTATTGCCACAACATGCAACCTGCCAGAGGTATGAAATGTCATTGATCACATAAAACATTGTTCTCTTTTATTTTAAAACAGTCTAAATGGTCTCATCTTCTTGAAAAGATTGTGAATAAATCTGTCGAATTAGCACCAAGAAAAATGTGCTTCTTTGTATGTGCAGGACATGGTGGGCTGCTTGTCACAATTCTTATCAGCAGTTTTATCAAGCATATGTTTTTATTCTCGAAACATTGGAAATTATAGTTACAATTCAACGATTGGAAGGCAAAGATTTTAAATGGGACACTAAAAGCAGGAACGAAGCTCAATAATTGCTTAACAGGATTTGACTTCATCACAATATTTTTAGTGATATACTACTACCTTTCACATCTGGAAGGTATTACTAACAAGCACCAAAAGTTTAATTTGGATATTGAAAGAACACAAAATGGTTGATGAAATCAAGGTGTTATATCTTCATGAATGAGAAAATATTGACTCTGGATTTCAAGTTATCTACAATCATGCAGTCCGATTAGCTGACAAAGTAGGAGTAATTCCAAGTTTGTTAGTGCAAACTTAATCTCAAAGCCACAAAAGTAATACTCCTTCTGAAAGTATACTTATTATTTTAAATGTAACATCACAATACTTTTCTTGGTCACATTATTCTTAATGTAAACCAACAAATTACAAAATTGCCCTACATTGATTCAACTCTTATTGGTTTGCTTACCTCAATCATTTGTACACATGATTTGAAAATGAATGACATCATTGATTTGTATCAAGATGCTCTGCTATTCCCAGAATATATCTCCTATACCGAATACCAAAGGTGGAAAATACGATGCAGTTACATGATACCTTAATCATGGCTAACTGCTCTTGTTACACTCATTAAGCAAAGTGATGCACAACTTTTACTATAGTTTCATGTTACTTCAAATTATCTGCACACTCCCTGCTCCTTCTTAATGCGAGTATGAGAGAAGTGCAAGTACACTCACGCATCTGAATACCTACATGCGTGCTTCCATGTCTCAAGAACGACTTGTTCATTAACCATTCTTCACATGATAAGAACATAGATCTTGAAGAGGTTGTGAATATACTTGCAAGGCTTCATCCGAGACGTTTAGAACTGAATTCACTTATCAAAAAATACCCATACATTTACTAAACAAATACATATAGTTGTTCCCATTTATCATAACTCACCAATGCATACTTGATTTGTAAAATGTTAATTTTATATATCATTTTTATTGAAACACATGCAGTAATATTTACAGTTTATAGAAATCTAAGAAACATTATTATGTATAAACATACAATACTAAAACTGACTTTATTCAATTGGAGTAATATGTTTTTCTGTAGTTAACTGAAATATAATGGTGCCAGAGTGAAATAAATTGTACAATCTACATTCTTAAAGTCACCTTTATGCTCGAAACGAACCGCCCCTTATTAAAACCACGCTACGGGACTGAACTAGTAGCTAGGTAAGATAAGAACTAGTTTAGTTGCATATTTGCTGAATTAAATAAAACATTATGATGTTGTGTTTGTCAGAGACTATGGGAAGGTAAAAAGGTTCACTAAATATGGATAAAGATAGAGAAACTTTGATTTAATAATATATACCAAATATTTAAAATACATTTCTGTTTAATATGTAATACTAGTACCTAACTAATTTCACTCCTTGCTGTTTGTTACAACCCATATTTTGAATTTGTATTAATTTATAATATTATATTTATATATATATTGTTTGATTAAAGATTTTTGCATTTTCAAAACAGAACTTATGCCTAGCCTTCCTGTTACTAGCTAAATACAAAAAAGTAAGATATATCTTGGGAAGTTGAAGGTAACCCCAAGCTTTATAATTTAAAAATAATAATTTGCTATCAATCTGTATATTCGAATATATAAATTTTAATTTGATGGATTAATCATTTGTTAATTGTTTTAGAAATAATAAGCAAAATAATTAATTATTTTAAAATATGTGCCAAAACTGTCCAAAATAATCCAAATATTATATATATACGCTTGATGTACCAGTTTGGTCCAAAACTATATTTCAATAATACTGTTAAAATCAATATACATAGGTTTGGTCATTCTTTTCATTATTGTCATCCCTGGTTAATGTTCCTCACCATTGGTTTATATTATTTTACAAGAATATACAACAGTTTTGTAAAAATTTGTTTAATACATATTTTTTATCTACAGTTAAATAGCATTTCATTTAATTTTAAAATTAATAAAATATAATGTATTTTTGCACATTTCCCCCAGTAGGGCAATCCTGAAAATGTTATAAAACATTTCATTATTTTACTAATTTAAAATATGTTATGTAATTTTTTATATTTTTTCCATTCTAGATGTCTATCGGCGTATGATTCTTCTCACAAATCTAATGATATGCGATATCGTAAAAGGATTTTGGTTGGTTTTTTGATTTGCATGGCTATTTTTCTTCTGGTTGTAAATCGTAAACAACATACAGATGCTCGTTATTCTATAACTACTGCCAAAAAATTATCCCCAAATCAAGTATTTATTGGGGTAAAAACTTCGTTAAAATTTCATTCAAATCGACTTAAACTGTTGACGGATACCTGGATTCCAGCCATAAATGACTCGGTCTATATATTCACCGATGGTGACGGTTCTGTTGATAGTGGCCATCTGATCAACACCAATTGTCCATCGTCACATGGCCTTAGTGGACTCTGTTGCAAATATGAAGCTATGGTGAAACAGTTCATCCAGCTTAAAGACAAACAGTGGTTCTGTCATGTTGACGATGACACATATCTTTTGACGAAAAATCTGATAAATGTTCTCGGCACAATGTCTTCTGATAACGACTGGTATGTTGGTAAGCCAAGCTTGAACTATCCTCTTAACATTGATCAACGTCCATCGGGCAGAAATATTTCCTTTTGGTTCGCCACAGGCGGCGCTGGTGTTTGTATAACGAGAGAACTTGTGAAAAGACTCCAGTCACATCTCATCGATGGACAGTTTGTTAAACATTGTCGGGATACTTCTCTGCCGGATGATTGTACACTGGGTTATCTTATGTCAAAAGTCGCCCATGTTCCACTAACTGTAGAGAATCGACTACATTCACATCTTGAGGTATTGAATAATTTAAATCCAGAAACATTACACGATCAAATAACCCTGAGTTATTCTTTAAAGTCCGATGGTAGTAATTTGTTAAAACTTCCAAATAACCAATTTTTATTACCACATGATTCAACGCATATCTATTCTATTCACTGCTGGTTAAATCCCCAAGCGCCAATATGTAAACGGTTTTAGTTTTTAAAATAGTACCATTTTAGAATCTCATCATTAACAGTGCTTTCATTTTAGTGTATGTATTTGTTTTTAGTGATCGAATACGGCCATAATCAATAATCATATTTTCACAAACATTTTAGGATTGCTAACCTTGAACAATAATTCAACAATGTGTTAACATTTTATTTGTCAATTTTGGGATTTACACAATTCTATAAATGCTTTTATATGATTTTGAATAATTATTTAACGATTCAGGAGGTTACTGCAGATCATTATGTTCTGAGCTAAGGTGCCTTTTGTAAATATAATTTTTATCTCTTCACATAATATTGTTGGTTACATATATTGATCTATTTTCGATATTGTAATCCATTTTTTATTAATCATGTTATTCAACTTGTATTTAATAATTATTAGTATGGTTTACGGTCAGTTTTTTACTTATGTACCTAAATATACTCTATGTATACTGTTTTCAGTTTGCATAAATTGTGTGTATAATAAGTGTGTACCTCGTAACTATTATACTGTGTTTTCAGAACTGTTATAGATTTTATTACTTATCGTTATTATTTATGTGTTTTCCACTCTAATTAGGAATGCACCTTTATTATTTTTCTATGAATTAAAACACATTTTTTAGTTTAAATCTTCGGCATTATTTTACTTTTTGTAACATATAATCCTTTTGAACCGTATAGTTTGTCAGTTTTATATTTACATTAACTAATATAGCATTGTTAACCTTAACATTTTATAGGAAAAATATTTAATAAGGTGTGGGAGAGTTGCTATACTACGAAATAGAATTTCTTAGGTCGTTTTTGGAATTAATTACTATTGTACATTTGAGCTGGTATATTAGCAATATAACAATTGGCAGAATGTGTAAAAAATTAAACATCTAATTATAAAATAATTTGTTGAAGATACATGCTACTTTTTGCAATAACATTTTTGTTTGCTTTTTTACTGCTACCGATTGCTTAATCCACTTATAACAAGAAATCGCATACACCAAGTAAGCGAAATTAGCACTGTTCCTTTATTTGGAAAGGTTATAGGATATAACAAGCAAATTTAAACGGTCCCTTCAATATAGTTATAACCGGATTAATTAATACTTATTTGAAGGAAATAATCAACGTTTAACTATAAAATTTACATTATCCAATTACTTAATAAAGTTGAAATATATTGAACTAAAACGGTATTTAGTGTTTGAAAGGAAAAGCTGTTAAGCGTAATAGAAACATTTCATGTATTCAATAATTAGGGCCAACTGTAATTTAGAGTTGCGAAATTAAAGGTTATCATTGTTAATATTGGGTAAAGTAATACAACCATGTCCTGTTAGATTAAAACATTCGTCCTCCATTCGGGATCAGTTTATTCAATGACAAAACACACGACGTATTCATTGTCTTATGTACATTATGGAATTATATTTAATTTCTATATCATCTGTCACTAAATTTTGTTCCTCATTCACTGGTAAATGTTATTAACATTTATTAATATTAGTTGCCTCATTTGATTACAAAATAATATTAAAACTCTAAAAAAATAAGCAACAAAATATGTCATATTTTGTGACACACTTTACAATCTATTTAACAAAATTGTATATATACTATAATACACTAATATAAAATGGTTGCAGATACATTATTGCTTTGGTTGTAAAAGCTGGACGTTAAATCTTTTAATAAGATATAATCATACTTATCTGGTTCATGATAAGCATTCATACACCTTTAAAATGCAGACGAACCATTAAAACATTATTTAAATATTGTTCTATAAATTATTTCATATCATAATTTATGCGCGCTATCTGAGCCATTATGTCTAGAGTATAAATAACAAGTAGCTTCATGTTCACTCTAGTATATATACACTTATATCTATGTACAATCCAAATGATTGCTATGTTTCCCGTTTTCACATATAGTTCTCGCTATTTATAAAATGAAATAACATCCTCTTTTTCAGGCTGCAGTACAGTCAAGTAGATACCTTTAATAATGTTAAAATATTTGACTTGTATATATTCACTCAACTAAGTTGTACTTATGAGTGAGTCAACTCGGCAATTAAATAACTCGGTCTTCGACCTTAGAACAGTTATCCTATTTAGTCGCACACATTCTACACATATAAGCTATGTTCATTTAACTGACTGAATCCTTGGGAAATAAATGGACAATTAAACTGTGTACGAAATTAAAATGCAGGAATTCCAATTTTTATAATGGTCAATTAATATCTATAAGATAAACATATAAACGACACAGTCTGCAGAGTATATACTAGCTAAATATATACTACATGGGAATTATACAACAGATGCACAAAACTGAATTTGATGCTGAAACTGAGTGACGATGATGAATATATATTGTTTTACATTGCGACAACATGTGTATCGATACACGTTCTTTAGTGTAAGTAATTATTGTGTATAAAGCATATAAGATATATTTAGAGTAAGGTAATACTATACATCTTGGCATTTGCATATTGTATAAACATGTAAATCCATAAGGCAAGATTTGTTTTTCATATTTATTGCTTTATAGATTAACATTCAATTTTAGAATTATCTATATAAATATTTACATGTTGCAGTACATTTCTTGTATATATTTTTGTTGCATTTCAAATTAATAATGTGAACACGTTTTGCCTTTGACATACAAATAAACTGCTAATGAGAACGTATTTTGACAGTTAGATTATTTATAAAGAGTAATATATATATATAAGTGTCAAAATAAGTAAATATAGTTATCCACAGTTCTTCATTTATCATTTCTTATCTGCAGTTTTGATGAAATTGATTTATATATAAGTCTAAAGTAGCATACACATAAGTGATAGTAACATTTTTAAGAACATCGCAGAGTAAATATTTCCTTATAAAAATATTATAATTAATATACATAAATAATGACATATTTTAAGGCTAAATATTATTTATATTTATAAACGTAACTTCC
Source organism: Coelogynopora nodosa (assembly GCA_034780555.1). Lineage (NCBI taxonomy): Eukaryota > Metazoa > Platyhelminthes > Proseriata > Coelogynoporidae > Coelogynopora > Coelogynopora nodosa. Next base: position 8,650 of record JAUZND010005470.1, read on the forward strand.
GGCTAACCGTACTAAATAAAATAATTGTAAATTAAACGCGTTAAAAGAAGATAAGGAGGTCTAATATATTAATAAGTATATTTTATATAGGGACCTGCAGAGACTATACATTATAATATTTAAGATATAAATTAACAAAGAGAAAATTTAATAGTAATTACATGTAAGGTCTGTATAAAAATTATAATAATGATGTTTAAAGTTTGGTTAGAGAAGAATACATGTACAGATTTGCATCAACAGTTTACAATATTTCGTTTAATATTATGTGTGATTCTGCCAATGTAAATTATTTAATAAATAACTACGAATAGTATACAGTGAAAGTTATACATTAACAACTATAATAAGATGCATAATATACTATATTCAGATAAATAAAACTTATATTAAATAATTGATGTTTAATTTAAATAAATTAAAAACGCCCCAGGTAAATAAATAAATAAAAATAATTATGTTTTCTAAATGAAATATTAAATTCTTCCATAAAAAATAATGTTTGTTTGCATATTTATATCACCTAGTTAAATGTTTTTACAATAGATATTTAAATAGTATTATGGTCTAATTGTGATTAAATATCTGCACTTTTTAAAACTGATATAAACACTAATGTAGTTTTCTCAATTATTGATTTATGTAATACAAATTGAATTATACATATTGCCATTGACAGATATATAATACTGAATGTAGTTGCATGGCTCAATTAAAGTGGAAGCATATTTACACGCATAATTAATACAATAAATCTTGAGCACATTTTTAAAATGTTAGTATGGAAAAGTTTCACATGTAAATATTTACCGAGTTCTAAAACATAATCAGTTCATTAATGGCAGTTATATCTTATAGGAGTTCCCTTCATTGACCTCCGCATCTCTTCTCTCTTTAAGCGTAAGATCTCGTATTTGTCGACTGAACTCTTTCTGTGTCTCCCAACTCACTCGATCTCGTCGGGACTCGAGAACCAATCGCAGACAGGCGCTGAGTGGAACCGGTTCAAGTTTACTCATGTCTGAAACAGAAGATGACCAGTTAAAGCTGATAGACAAGAAATCACCATTTTACTTCATTAATAGCCAAGGTTCTCGAAACCAGCCGGGAGAGTTCCGGGCCATTATTAATGCTTGTATATATATATATATATATATATATATAGTTACACAATAGTATTTGATTATAGTTGATAAACCTAATTCATTTTATTATGGTAATAATGTAGAAATAACATTTTTATCCAACAGCATTGGAGTATATATAGGTACTGGCTATCAAGATGAATGGTGTTCGTGCATGATGAATCGTCCATAAACTGTTCCTGCCGAGTGTGAGCGAATTTATATGATATGCATTTAATTGTAAAACAAAATATTCCAATAGATTTATATGTTGGCCACGGGAAGTACATCCATAAATAAGTTTAGCTTTATTTACTTAGAAACTTTATGCTCTGAATTATAATAATAAACGATGGTTTTATTATCAACTTATTATGTTACACTTTTCGTGTTTGACGTGTAAAATGGATCAATAAATCAATGTATTAAATAGTACAACACTTATTTTTCACAGTAGGCTACATGGGCGAAATCATGAAATAATCCGTTCTTATACATAAGTAGAATAAAGTAATAAAATAGCTGATTAACATATTTCATTACACATGGGGCTATTATATATGCTTGATAATAAAATTTATGATGATCAAATATTATAATATAGTGACTTTTGTGTAAAATATTGACTAAAACCAATATAACCTAGCAAATTCAGAAAAAATGGATATATAATACGTAATTATAATTTTTTTATCACAATTAATTTGGTGCTCTGCTCCACTTGACGAGTAATTTAATGATGTAATCATGTATTGATTCATACTGAGCATATAGGTGGTAACTAAGTTCCAGGGAATTTAAAGGTTGTCACTTAAATGCTGAGAAAAAACCAACCAGAGAAACAAATAACTAGTTTTCAAGGTCGGCATTAGAACAAGTAACGGAGATAAACAATCAATTTCAATGTAAAGAATGTAATAATTACTTAAAATTAGTTATTAATTATTTTATTTGTATATTTCAGAATTAATTTAAATGTATATGTATTGTGTTTAATTAAAATAATTTTGTATTGAGACCTTGAAAAATAGATTAAATTTCCTTCGGATTTGTCCTCCGGTTACAAGTTACAACCGAATTTAAATGGGTAAAGGTCAAACAAGATTTTTAATGTATTGTATATTTAGGACTGGCGGTAGGTTTACTGATACAATATTATCGATTTTTGGCTGATCGACAAATTGCCCGGGGTTTGAGAACCTCTCTAAACTAATCAGAATTCAACTAAAGGAATTTTAAGATTTTTATAAGATTTAATTCTTATAAGAATTATAAAGATGATTAGTGTTTTTAAAAAATAGAACAACAATGGAAGATATGCGTTTTTAAATATAGTTTGGAATAAATTAAGGGGGTATATACAGGTTTTTAGAAAGAAGCCTATAATTCTAGTTTTTTTGTTTTATTTAATAGATTAGGTA
>JAUZND010005471.1:0-11194 GCA_034780555.1 Coelogynopora nodosa
ATAGACCCTAGAAGTGGAAGTAGTGGCAGGAATCCCCCTTTCTGACTGAGAGCAGACCGAATCTTTTTTATTCCTCCTTTTTTATGGACACATTGAGCCATACAACGAATCATCGTCTTACGTTTATTGAGTTGTTCATGGAGTGATCTAGGAATGTTTGTTAATTACCATCCTGTAGGTTGAGGCTGATGTCCAACAGTGCCTGAATAAAATCCGGATCAGCATTCTCTACAATAGTTTTCTTTAACTTGGGATTAGCCTTAGCAAATACCAGTAGCAGAGCAAATTGTCGGCGAAAACGCTTGACTCCCATATTGTACATTTAGTTATTTTACAAAGCATTTCCATTACGTTATGTTTATAATTTTTCAGGCAATGATGTGGTAACGTTGAATTGAGATGTAGAGCATAAATCGTCCCTGAATAAATAAACAGACCAAATTGTACAAAGAATAATCCTGCAGTCACAAGTATGTATCCAATTTTCTTCTGTCGTTCTGTAGCCATTATTTTAAACAATAGATGTTTTCCTGTCCCATTCGTTTGTTTATAGCCTGAGATGCACGCTCTTCTGTTATATAAGCATATCGTGGGACTTAATGTGGTAGAATTCGTGTTCTAATTCGAATCTCAAGTGGTGTACTTTGATGAAAATCCAAAAGTAGATGGGAACAGGGACCCTGTTCGGTTGCATCATGAAAAGCCGCTTGCAAAAAATTGTTATTCATCTGTCGACTCAGAAATCCTATTTGTGTAATATCTCAAACATTATTGAAGACAATCAAATAATGTGTGCTAAGCGAGCGGGTCTTGCTATCTCGTCCTTTGATAAAGATATTCTGAGTAATATTGATGAGGAAGCAGTTGCGATGATGAAATTTTTTTGTAAATTAATTAGACACCACTTGAGAAAACATTGATTCACTCATAAGATCATTAAGTACGATCACATTACCTCTTTTAATATTGTTGAAATTGTCAGGCAACACTTTCAATATTTAGACTCGTAACGAACACTGCCTCGCCACATTGTGAAGGACCAAAAACTGACGTTGCACTTTCCATTTTAAAGCGTCCGTCAATGATTATATATTGACAATACAATAAGGGAATTTAAGAGTATGTTTATTGATTATTCAATCCATTGTCTTACAAGTGGTTCCAGTGTAGCATTTGCACCGTGAAAAAAGGCAGCCATAAAGCAATATCGGCTGAAGGATGACTTGCAATTCCAATTCAGTTTTCAATTGCACGCAAAGTTGAAATTTCCCTCTAAAGATACTTCATTCGTTAAAGGAATGCAATCTCTTCAAAAATATAAGATATCTTATCTTCATGTGTACCTCGTTTGTCATGTGGAATTCTTCTATATATAATTTGAATCATTAATTTCAGTGTATCCTTGACTTCATGTGTATAAGTAGAATGATTGGTTAACTTTTAATAGAGAATTTCCGTTTGATTACTTGAGTGTTCGCTTGAGTCTTCACTTGATGATGATGATGATGATGATAATGTATCAAGAAGACGTCGAGCGTCTTTATATCCAAACATATTTGTGATATGTAGAATGAAGTAGAGTTTCGTTTGTTTATAGACTTTCATCTTGTTTCGATCTTATTATGATCGCATCAGGTAAATATAGTCCAAAGGACAACTAAACGACATGATGTATTCTGGAAAAAAAACCAGATAATTGGGGGTTGCCGTATGGAAGGCTGCAATGGACACCAACCACGCCCTCTTATCTTCAAAGAAATGTAAACTTCTTTTGCTATATTGAAAAGTCGTTATGCTGTGATTGTGGGAAGAAACTCTTTTTTGGTCGGTATTCACTTCTACCTGATCGTTATACGTCTTCATGTACGAGTCATGAGTAAGCACGTTCTTGACGACGCACATTTGCACACTCTTTGCTATATTATGCTCTGATCCGTTCTGCGATAAGAGGCTATAGGCCTTTGGTCGAAGGAATACCCATTCCTTTTGAGGATTGCCGCGCACTCGTCTTTAACACATCCCAATACTGCAGTGTACCGACTTGAATAGCAGGGATAGTCTTTTGAAAAATTGGAAGAGTCCAGCAGACCATCTTGTGTCATCCTCGGAAAAAGCACTTGGTCAACATTAATGTTCGATACGCGTAGAAAAAATGAGTCTGTGTCACCTGCCAGTATCTCAAATTTACCTCCGATTTTCTTTGAATATGTTATGAGGCTGTCGTATCGCAGTGAGTACATTATAAGTTTGGACAGTTCCAAGACTGCTACGCCGATGTAAATTGGCTTGTCCATCATTGCAGCTTCCTTGAACAAGTGAATTCCGAATAAGTTTTGATTGAATATTGTAATCGATAAAAATGAAGCTCGGCTCGTTAGCGTTGTCGTTTGCTCCTCGGATTTGGTTTGTCTGAAGTTCATTCTTTTACGAGGATTTTTTATCGTTTTTCCAAAAAGCGAGTTGTTTTTCAGCTTATAATAATCTTTCTCAAACTTATTATTTGCCTCCTGTCTTCGTTTACTATTGTATTGAATATAGTCCCGGAAAAATGGTTCCTGATTAGATTGAATCAATCTATGTATTTTAGTCAGCACCATTATCTGCTTTAATAAGAATTGTAGCAATCTTCCGTGACATACATATTTCTCCTTTTTTTTGTGGGTTAGCAGGAGTTTTGTAGTACCCTTGTACTATAGCCCATTTTTCCGTTTTGATGACAGGTCTTTATACTGAGAGTTTATGAATGGAGTGAGCCAGCTGGATAGTATAACCTATTTTTCAGGCGCGAAGCCGGAATTGCTCGACGTTTTGTTTAAGATCAGCTGGTGAGAGATTTCTGACGAGGTTATCTAGCGAATCGCACATGAACTGTTCGCTATCCTTGAATTGTAGCTTCATGCGGATAAAAACTTCCTTCATCTTTCTATCTTTCTTGTCCAGAATGTTGATTACATCTACAGGGTACGTGCCAGTCAGAGCCATGTACTTCTCCTTCGAAAGCGGAATCACACCTAACTTCCATTCCTTTATCTTTCCCAGAGCCGCCTGGCAGACAATATGAGAGTCATCATTTTTGAAATTATAAAAGAATATAGATAGAGCAGTTCGATCGAGCCGCATTTTGGTGTAGCAATCCTGGCAAGCTGAACCTCTGTATTGGCTAGTAAGATGGTCATGTTCCACTACTTTAAAACTCTGATTATTGCGAAATTCCTCACTACAGATGTAGCACTGAGTGGTTCTGTTGTGCCTCCACCTTTCTCCGTCACTACTCCAGACAACTTTTTTGAACGAAGGGTCCTCTACCTCATTGTTCGAGCATTTGTATGTCATTGATTATGCAGCTCTCACCGTGAGTTAGTGGAGCGGCTTTAAGTTCAGGGTGTGGTACGAGCACCATTCTAAAAGCATCCGGTTTGTGTTCATCATCACCAGTAGTATTCTTGTTTAATGTGCACCCGATATCCGCATACGCAACATTTTCTTCCTTTCTTTTTACAAAGTATACTTATAGTATACTTATAGTATACTTATAGTAGTAGTATATCTCAAACAAATTTTCATACTTGACTTAGTCGGTGGGATCGGCGACGCAGGCCTGCAACGCATAGTATTAAGAAAAATCAATAAAATGTGCTTGAATGACCGATTTCTAAGTATCAAAATTGATCTCAACGACCTCGACTTAGTTAGAATACACATTGAAACCACCCGGATCTGGCATCATATGACAACGATGCAACGTATTGGGAAAATCAATAATTGGAGTTGAATGATCGATTACTACTATTGGAGTATCTCTGAACAATTCATAAGTAGTAAAATCAAACTCAGCTACCTTGGCTTAGTCAGAATCCTTATTGAAATCTTCTTGATATGACATTATATGGCCACAATGCATCGTATTGGAAAAAATCCATAATTGTACTTGAATGATCGATTACTAATATTAGGGTATCTCTGATCAATTTGTAAGTAGTAAACTCAAACTCAGCTACCTCAACCTAGTCAGAATCCCCATTGAAATAATCCAGATCGAACATTGCATGGCCACAATGCATCGTATTGGAAAAAATCAATAATTGTACTTGAATGATCGATTACTACCAATAGGGTACCTCTGATCAACTTCTAATTAGCAATTTTGTGTCCTTGAATTAGTCGAAAACGACCTTGACCTTGTTTAAATTGGCAAATAGGAAGCCATAGTAACCAAAAATCAAATACTCGATTCTGATTGGCTGAAATTTTGTCAAAAATTGTTGGCGCGAAAATTCAAAATGGATTTCCTCGGGTGGGGGGTTGGGTGATGAGTCATTTCTATATTTAAATTTTGTTTCGGTTTCTGGGGGGGTGATAAGTCATATCTATTTTTAGATTTAGTTTCGGTTTCGGGCGGGAGAAATAAAAAAAATAGTGGGGGGGTGTCCTTTGTTTGACGTAGAAACAACCTTCGATACTACTAGTTTTTGGATGAATAATGACAGACATTTATATGGGCATTACATTATTGACGCCATGTACAAAATGACAAAAAAATTTTAAGGTGGTCAGAGGTTACAATGTAAAATAAGTACAGCTATTGAAATGATCTATTGATTGTAACTTACTATTCCATATTATTTTGTTTTAATAATAAAAAATAGCCGCGCATTTATTATGTTGCAACCAACATATGTAAATTAAATTAGTTTCGTTCTGCTTATTAATGGGACACATTTTAAAATAAGTTTGGTATAATTTTACTATAAACAAATATGAATAAAATATTGTATATGTAATATTTACTACTTATTTGCGTTTATTAGTAGCATGACTCAATTTTTAAATTTATTGACAACAAATTAAATATTGATAATTTTTTTCAATAGTACTGAGAAGAATTATCAGCAATAAAACCTACCATTGGATCAGAGGAACTCATTGAAAAAGAACTAGCAGCACCGAAGATAGAACATTTTTATTATAATAAATAATTTAATTTAAATGAAAGAAATGGAAAGAAAAAGGGCTGGAGATACTTAAGTTACATCAATATGTATTAAATTTGTTTTACAATTAAGTTCATGACAAGTATACTGACATAAATCTGTTATGAACATTTTCTTCTAAAAATCATGACATTGAATAATAAATATATAGTAATTAAAGCTTAATAAAACTTTTTAAAGCTCGAGAAACGTGTGTAAGGACCTCGCATTTGCATTGCAAATTATAAAAGAACTATATCTGTCAGCGAAGCGACGGGTAACCTGTTTGGTGCGCTATCTATATAAAAAGGACGATATAAACCTGTTTGGTGCGCTATCTATATAAACAGGAAAACATAAACCGGTTTGATGCGCTATCTATATATGGTAACTTTTTTGGTTCGCTATCTATATGGTGACCTGTTTGGTGCGCTATCTATATAAACAGGACTATATAAACCTGTTTGGTGCGCTATCTATATAAACAGGACTATATAAACATGTTTGGTGCGCTATCTATATTAACAGAACGATATAAACCTTTTTGGTGCGCTATCTATATTAAAAGGACAATATTTTAGAATTAGAAATTCAGATAAATCCAGTTTCTGATTCGTGCAAATTCCCTTATTTATGCACGCTTATAACCAAATAGTCTAAACCAGAATTATGGATGTTTTGTGTTGAAATAGAATCTTTATTTGCCTTACTGCGGCCTTTTCATAAATTCATTCATTCAAATACGATCATAACAAAAAGTGTTTTTAATGATCAGTAACTTAACAAAAAAAGTTGATTATTTTACATATAATATATATGTTGGATTTATATAATTCAATAAAATACATTGGTCATCCTAGGGTTTGTATTAAACAAATTCATTGAAAATCAAAAGTACAAAGATTATGAAAAAGTACATTTATTAGTTTATTTATTAATTTAATAGTGAATTTATTGTTTATGTTTGAACACTTACAACATAAAAAAGAATGTATAATTATTGTTAAACATGTCCAGATTAGAATTTATAAAAGATGAAGAAGATGTAGATTAACCAACAGAAAAATTAGGAGTTAGTGCAAATTATTTCAATATGTTGAAGAAATGAATTATAAATAAAACTATAGAAAAACAGACGCGGATCCAGGATTTTTGAAAGGTGGGTTCTAACATTGCTAGGCGCACATACAACCTAAAATTAACCATATCAGGCAGTATTAAAAGACTAGTCTATTTAGAAATAAATGCCAACTTCTAACAAAGGGGAGGGGGGTTCCAGTCCCCAAGGACCCCCCTCTGTATCCGTCAATGCGAAAGTATAACTTAAATAAAGATAGAAAAAAATGACTGTAAAAAAATAAATGTAAGCTCCAATAATAATATAAGCTAAAAATTAGGCTCCAATATATTTCATTGATAAAAATATTGATCTAATTATTTTGTCAATTTTAATATTCAGCGACTCTCTATATTATACTCATTAAAAAGAAGTTTAAAAATATATTTTATGTATATTCATTGCATGCACGAACAAATGGTTCACATCCATTAGGCTATGTAATTACGTGCTTTTATCAAAATATTCACGTACTTTACTTTAGAGTTTTAATGGTATTTTCAGTAGTATGTTACATATTTATAGATCTAAAATACTTCTATATTTTAAGTTTAAAATAATCCAGATCAATAGTTTTAAATACCTATCAAAATTTGCCTGTTAAACATAAAATTATATATAAGCCTACAGTTATTTGTAAATTGTTTGTATAGACTCAATTAAGTATTATTATGTTTATACTGTATAATAAAGACTCAACTGAATCGGATGACCTCGTTGTAATGTATAAGGTTGATATAATCTATTTAAAATCTGTATGAGTTCAATACTACTAACTTGTTACCCGAAAGCTTTTGCAAAATAATGATTTTAAAAACTGACTGCAGTAAAATAGTTCATGTAGTAAAACAGTTTTAGATACAAAGGCAATAAATTATAATTTATAGAATACTTACGCATGTTAAAATTGTATGAATATATATGTTAACTTTTAAAATGAATTTAATAACAAATATTTAACACTACGGCTTTGTTACCAATTTACATTAAATTTATTAAAATATAACGAATTTCTATTGACGAAAATTTACAACACAATGTATGAAACATAGATATCGGATTTGTTTTACACACTCAATTTTGTAATTAAATAAATGTCAACTGACGCACGAGTCAAATAAAATCAAATAATGTAATTAAATAATATATTTGCAACACAATCAACCGAATAACTTTATCAACCGAAATTAATATTGATGCAGTAAATTGATTTTAACAATAATACATTTCTTAATAAAACCATTACATTTAAACAATAGTAACTAACGTAACATTATATTGTATTTTGATAATTATATTATATTGGTGTATTGTATAGCTATATTTTAAATATATGGTTAGTATACATACCGTGTTCAATTAAAAGAGCAATTTATTTAAGTAAATGTTTTAACAAAAATTAAATTTATAAATTTAGATTTCAATAAAAAGAAAAAGAAATCATAAAAACTCATTTACAATATTGGAATAACCGCATAACGTATATATATGAATGTTATTGACTATCGCTGGCGTTTATAATTGGTTCATTTCTAACCTTAGAACTGGAAATCCAATCATAACTCTGTTTCCCCTGTAAAACAAAATTTCTCTAGTAAAGAGTTTTAATTATTTGGTAGCTTTAGGACGATCAGAAGATTCTTTAAAATATGGCAGAGCCAAGCGAAAATGCAACTGCAATCAATCTTATCGAGGTTACCCCGACTACAGTTGACTTTTTAGTCTATTCACTTGCAGCAATATTTGGTACCTTCTCCAATGCAATTCTTGTATACGCTATCCACAGGCATCTGGGCCACTTTGGTCAACGACTTACTTTTACCTTTCTTGTTAAGTATCTTTGTATTCTAGACTTAATCCTCTGTATTCTTATTCCATTTGATCTCTTAATGGTCACCCAATTTCATGATCTTGCTTACATTGAACTTTTTGTTCACCCTCGTAATCTAGTGCTCACTTTTGAGTCCCTTGTTCTTCTTTTCATATCTATTGATCGATTCATGGCAATCAAATTACCCTTTAGCTCTTATTGGAACTGTTGTTTCATATATATTTTTCTCGGAATACTCTCTGGACTTGTGGTCATCACTGATGTGGCGATAGTCATACAGATGTACTGCTGTTCTCGCTATATGAGGCTCATCGGAATTTTCACCTATATTGGCGTGTACACGGGAATTTTACTTTTAATTCTTTTCCTGACATATACATTTTACTTCTTAGTATTTGTCGCCTTCTACCGACATTCCCAGTACATGAACACAAACCTCCCGATGCGACAAGTTAACACAAATGCCACCGGCAGCGAACAGCCTAATAATGAAGAATCAGCGCCTGATGAGCATTCCTCTGGAGATCATTTTTCGCCAAGCACATATCTTCGGCTTGCTCGGATTCTGATTTGTGTCACCCTTGTCTACACTGTCAGTATTATACCCCATCTACTTATCGGGATTGAACTGATTGAATTTAAGGGCTATATGCTCTATTATCTCTTTTACATTAATGCTGTTGTCAACCCGTTTATTCTAATTGCAACCGATGCCAAGCTTCGCGAAGATATTCGAGCACGTTTTCAAATTATTTTGAAGACAAGAAATCGTGCACAACATCAATTCTGTCCTACGGTGAACACCGATTATGAATAATCTCGGATATCACAATACGTTAAAGGTATTTTTATTTTATAGTTAGCAAGAAAAATCTCTATTTAACAGTAAGAAACAACCACTACAAAACATACTTGATGTGACACTAATATAAATGTTATTATATAAACAAATGTATAACCATAAAATGATCACGTAGCAATATCTTTATTTTAAAATATCATCGAACCATGTTTTATGTTGAGTAGCCTACCTAGATGTTATAAAGCCTGTTTATAAGTCTATAGTAACAAGTGCATGGATTTATGTTTACTAATAAATACTTATAATAGGTTACATATATATGTATAAATAAAAATTAAGATAAAACACTTCAGTTCTTATTTGTTCTTAATGGAGCAAAATTAAAAAAATAATAGTAATAAAAATTTTATTCATTAAATAAACAAATTGTTTACATGTCAGTAATTGTATGTTACGTAGTATTGATGATGCATTGAAACATTTATAAAAATGTTGATATGATAACAACCTTCTTTTAAAAAAACTAAGTTAATTAAAAGGTGTATTTTTACATGATAATAACAAATTGGTAACGATACATTAATTATACTCTAACAAACGAGTAGAAAACAAGCGATAAGAACAAAATTGCACTTATCATTGACGGTTTTTGTACAAGTTGGAAACATACAATGGTGGAAAATACAATGTGCAACTCCAAAAGATTATTTTAAAGAGTTTAAATATATATGCACTGTTGCTATAGGCACTGTTGCTATATGCACTGTTGCTATATGCATTGTTGCTATATGAACTGTTGCTATATGCACTGTTGCTATAGGCACTGTTAATAACATTATTAATAAATGAAATGGTCAAATAAGTTTTGGAAACGGTTGTTCGTGGAATCGTACTTTTATCGTTTCTGGCATGATTTTCCATTTAATAAATACTGAATCTACTGATTATTTTTTCCTGAAAACAATTTCCCGATGTAGTGTCAGTGTGTGACCATTAAATATATCTCTGTATGGTCGAAGTAATATGGAGTCTACAGTTGCAATTTTGCAGTTGTACAATTTATGTTACATTTGATATTTTAGAGTTGAACGTTACAGTTGTAGTTTACATATAATGCCTTAAAATTAGTTATTAAAATATTAATAAAATTAATTTGTACTAAATTTTACTAAATAAAATACTTTCTTTTCGGATATATTAAAAATATTTTTATTTTTAAATATATATTTTATTTGAATTGAACCTATTTTATTAATTTTTACTTCAAACATCTTTACTATTACTTCTGTTACAATTCAATAGAAATATACAAACTCGACTGCATAATTATTATTCTTTTCTTAGTAGCAAAGTTCCAACAATAAAATTAGGAATCTATAATTATATTATCCCTATAAATTAACAGTTCTCTTCCTTTTTACGATAATTATAATGTAGCATGTTGCACATAGGAAAAAGTTTGACTTATAGTCAGAGTTCATATTTTTACGAGTGAAATAGTTAAATGTCAATTAACTGGGAAAATCTCTTATTTCCCCTCTCGTCTGATTTTTTAATAGACATTCAATGTTCTGCCCGATCCAATTTATACGAATCTACATCTCTGGAAAGATATTTTATCAAGTCTACATTACATTTTATTTAAGAAATAATAAATGAATGAATTAATAATATATAAATTATTTGAATACCCATTGTAAAAACTTCTACTTCTATTTTATGGTTATTATCTAATTATTAACTAATCATTTATAATTTACCAAAAAGTTGTTACTTCAAACATACAAAAGAATTACAGTGAATTGATCAATAAAGAAGTATTTTGTCATTTTATAAAATTGTCAAAAGGCGAGGTCAGTATTATATATTTTGAAATTTCCTATAAATAATTTACGGTTGACATTATAGAATTTAATACATTTTTAAAAGATTTCAATATGTTAAAGAATTTTAACAAATATATAATAAAAAGATAGACAAAATAGTCAACTGGATATACATGCAATAAGTAGGCGTATTAACCACCCGCTTAACGTGTTTATTAATTTGGTAAAAGTTCACATATATGACCAATCGGAATTAATAAGACACTATAGAACAAAACACATAGTGTAAGAGACCATCTAAAATTAAAAAAAATTGTAAATGAACGATGTTGTAGACGAAGAGGAAACATCAATAACATCGATGGAGGAGACGGTGGACAACGAGGACGAAGAGAAAGAGTCGACGCTTCTGACTACAATTATGGAGGACATACAGAAAAAAATACAGAAGAAATTGACCCTGAAGTAGTTGAAACACAAAGTACAAGACAAAATGATGAATTATATTAAACTGTTCAATTATATGAAAAATGACGAAGCAATGGAACGAATTGAAGAAGAGTCACCTATAAAAAAAGAGTCACCTATAATTCAGCTCTACGGGTGAGTATTAAATGAGTTTGGTATATTTTTGACAGCAGAGTGCGT
>JAUZND010005472.1:0-11193 GCA_034780555.1 Coelogynopora nodosa
TTCTCATGCCTTATATTGTCAAATCCCTTGATTTCCAGTCTGGCTAATAAACCCTTACTTACTTACTTACTTACTTATAGTATATATCATATATGAACAATTAATTATTACCTTAACGGACGATTTTATTTTTTACGATTTTTTGACTTTCAGCCTTTCAGTCAAAACAACATAAATCGCACGCTTTACTTCCCGGTAACTTAAAGTATTCCCTGAGTTAATTTATGACACATTTATCTTTTGTCCTCATAAAATTAACATCGATGTAACAGCTCTACTATCCGCGTGTTTTTGTTTCAAATTTTAATTTCAAATTTATAATTAAAAACAAATTTATAAAATAAATGAAATATATATTATATCTTACATATTAACATATAAACAATATTAAACAATAGAATAGTAACGAAAATTCAAACATAATTACTAGGAATCATGTTAGTGTCAGGTAAATATGGAGCTTGTGGCAGAAGAACCCCATTCTTTGCTGCGATAAAGTCTTTGATGGCGTTTGAGACGTGAGGACGAGCGTTATTTTGTTAGATCACAGAATTTCCCCATAGAATGACCGTAAGTGGAAAATGATTCAAACGCATTGCTGAGAAAACGCATGTAGCATTCCGAGTATTGTCTAAGCCTGTTCAAGAACCTTGACAAAATGAAGCCCCTCAAAGTTAATGGCTACCATGTAGTTTTCCATATGGTTTTCATTCAAGGTATATAGGGTACGTAGTGGTTGCTGAGCGACTTCAAATTGAGATCTTCGCTGATAACTCGGTACACCTTTTTGGTGACAAATACCATGTTGTGCAGCTAACTTTCGGCAACCCAGAAGAGGATCAATGTTGATTTGTTCTCCAATTATACAGCAATCAAGTTCACCCTTTCAACAGATTTTCGACTGCCAGAGGACTTCCTTTCAAGGCTAACATGTGCATCATTCCCGAACTCTTACATAATTTCTTGTACTCTTCTTAGACTCAAAACATCTACCCATGCAGTGCAAATTGCTTGATGACATTCTGAAGCTGCAATCTCATTGCGTCGGTTTTTTATTATAATATGAATGTCTCGTTTTGTCAATTTATAATCCATATTCGATTATGAATTTATGAATAATAATGAATATATATGACAATACTGTGTACATTGGATGTTTGTGGATTTAAATTCAATTCGTTTTTATTTATTATTTATTTAATTTATGAAACATTTATTTATTATTTATTCAAATCATTTTGGTTTACAATTTAGATTCAAAGTACGGGGAAATACGCGGTATATTTTAGATAATCTGTATATTTATTGTTTTGTTTTAAAAACGTGGAAAGAGCTTTTACACTTATATTACTATTGCATAGTTCATACATTATGGTCAAATGCTGTTTTTTAATCAATCAGTGCCAAATTTCCCCTGTCAAAAAATTCTGGATCCGCCCCAGAATATAATAACAACGGTAATTGCTGGCTGTGAAAGAAGATAGTATTGTTGTGCTTATTATGGATAGATTTTTCCGATATGCAACTATATAGCAAATTTACCTGACCAAGCAATCGACAATAGTAACATATTTGAATTAGTTAACGAGGAGGATATCAATGATCCATTCAACAAAATGTCTGACTGTATTTCGGGAAGAATTCAGATTTTCTAAACAACATTGATAAGATAAGATAATATCAAGGTAATGTACATACTAATCTTTAAATAATTGAATGGACGTTTAAACATGTATCTGACTCTGTGCTATTGTTAAATTAAAAATATACAGTTTAAAACATATGTTTGCTTTTTATTATTTACTAGTAAAAAATACTATTCGTCAATATAAAACAGTAAATAAAATAAAAGTAGTCAGTTCACCGTCATTAGCAAAATTAAATGTGCATTTTATAAAATATTTCACCGTTTACTTATTCAGTAACAGTATATATATGTTACAACAATAATAGTTTAGTCAGCCTTTAATATCCCTCAGAAAGTGTAATCCATTTTCAAACATTACCACTATATTTTCAATAAGCATGTGCATCAAGTTTCATCATGTTTAACCCATTAAGAAACAGACTGAAAGGAATGCGCTATTCAAATCCTTTTCACAAGAGTATACAGTTCACTTAATCGGTAGATTTTCAAAGTCATTCAAAGTCAAAATCTTCAAAGTCATTAATCCAAAATTGTAGTGACTGCGAGAAACGACGCTATTTTTATCGTTCAAATTAATTTTTAGTTAAAAGTATAAATGGAGGAGCTATAATTATAAAAATATATTTTAACCATTTTAACAGTATTAATTATACTGTGGTTTAACTAATGGCCCTAATTAATTTCATTAAATAATACTGCAAAACAATAAACTATATACATTATAATATATAAATTATCAAGCAATGTTTAGATACAACTCTGACGGACTAATATAATAAATTAATATATTTTAAGACGATTTTTAAAATCACTGTCATGGTCAAGCAAATATGTATTTATAAAGCAAACGATTTTGAAAGCTGGTATAAGATTTTATGATTATTTTATGATTTTTTCACTTATTTCTTACTTATATATTAACTTATAAGTTTCATATTCGGCGAAATGCGATTGGGCGAACCGAGACTTTTATTGATGTTATTTTCTGTTCGTCAAAATGTGATTAGGCGAAGTGCGATGGACCCCAAATTGCAATGTATAATGAATGACTAATTACACAAATAAGTTTTGGTGTCGCGCGTTACAGAAAATATGGCAACGCAAATAGAAATGCCACACTCCGCTGAACTCACCTATTATAGGCGAGACAAATGTGAAAGGCGATGAGAGCACCGTGAAAGGGTACACCGCAGTACTCGTACAGCCGTGGTTTAATTTTGTATATAATTAATGTGTAAATGTAATGAATTTGTTGAGCCCACATAATACCACGCCATTAGTAAATCATAAAAACGTGATTTTATGCTGGTCGTGTCAGTAAGCGAGTCATTAAAATGCAAAGTAGCCTATGTATGTATTTATGTAATGTATGGCGTATGTATCTATAGTTAAAATTGAAAGACACATATACACCATTTTTTAGAATAATATATGATAAAATGACAAATTGTTAATGTAAACTAAATATTATAAATATATAATAGCAAAAATTACGAAACAGTATTGTCAATAAATTTGGTTTGACTTGTTTATAAGAAGAAACAACTAATAATACAATTAGTAATTTTAAATTCAGACAAAGTAAAAATAATGCATTATAATCGTTGTCTAATGGCCAAGTCTGGAGGAAGGTATGCTTTTCAGGAGAAGATTTTCTCTATAATGTAATTATAATTATATAACTTTCATATAATCAGGGGCGTATATGCAGAATTTTTAAAGAGGGGGTTATTTATGGTTTCGTGTCACTTCCTGACGCTGAATTGCAAAACGTTTTATCTTGGAAGATTGGAAGAAAACGGTCGATGTTGGGCCTGACATGTTTGTTGTTGTTGTTAAGCTTTATTATTAGGATAATAAAAGTGACATTTTTAATTAGAAATATTTGTGAATATTGTTATGGTGTGGTAAAAGCAATACAGATAAATTATTGCACAGTTTTAGTCTGATAATAAATTGATATTTATGTTAAAAGTGATTACATTTGCATAAAGCCCTCAGTCATAATTCATTTGAACACTGTTAAATTGTTTCTCTAAAATGTAACGTATCGATTTGTTTTAATTTCAAAACAGTTTCTAGGAATATTGAAATATAATTATCTAAATAAAATTCAAATGCGCATCATAACCTTAATGAAATCATAACTATCATATTATATTTCAGGGGCTTGATAACAGCAGCACGCAAAACATAGGAATCCTTGTTATGCTAAGCGTGGGAAAACTGTTGATTGAAGTCACGTTTGGCATCGTCTACCTCTACACCCCAAAGCTGTTCCCGACAGATGTTTGCAGCTATGGATCTGGTTTTGTAAACAGTTTCGGCCGTGTGGGATCCTCTCTGGCCCCCATGATTGCCTATCTCGGTGAATCCACATGGCGGCCCTCTCCATGATAATCGGTGCCGTCTATTCACTGATTGTAGCAGTTGTGCTCTTCTGTTTCCTTCCTGAAACCAATCATCAGGCTCTTCATGCAACCGTTGCCTAACTAGAATCTGAACACAGGGGTTCACCAGTCTGTAATTTATGTCCAAATAAAAAGAAAGCTGAAGCGGGGTCTGCAAAAGAATTGCAAATTTCAATGTGAAACTTGATTTAATTTAACTTAACAATGTTTACTATGTATACAATATATTTTGTATTTTGAATATCATTTTGAAAACTATTTTACGCATATTGAAAACTTTCTAAATTTTTCCTTTTAGTTAAATACACTTTTTATCAGAAAAAAGATTATGTTGTGAATTTGCTGTATTTATACATGAAATTGTCATTTTAAGGTGTTTTTAAAAAATTATTTCGAAACTTTTTTGTTGACGAAACCCCCAATTTTAAAAATATGGCCACAATTTATTTAGAAATTAGTTGATTTTAGATTTAGGATATAAATACATAATAGGTATCAGTTTTAATTATTGTAATCTTAAATTATTATTTTAATTTAGAAAAATAAAAAATACTTATATTATTTAAAATACTAATTGTATTTGTGTGTACAAAGGAAGTTGTCGTAGAAATTGATGAAAAGTGTATTATGTACATTATATAAATGTGAGATTTGTCATATATATTTAAGCTAACAAGGTGTAATAAATTAATTTTAGAATACTTATCTTTTTAAACAGATAAAAACTACTATCGAATATTTAAAACTTTATAAACTGTCCCGTGAATTGGTATTTGTGGCGTTACTAAGTAAAAACATTATTTCAGGCGCTAGTTTAAACATTTAATAATTACGTAATATAATAATTTACAATTTATCTTTATTCAATTGTAACAAAGGAAATTCATTTAACTAAAAAAAACACAAAAATTGGCAAAATTAAGGACCCCAAACTTTTCAAGTAGGCCTATAATACAATATTTTGCCTTTGGAATGTCTAGATTCTATGAAATTCGACGTAATTAAAAGGAGGTTCATCATTTATCTATATTTAGTAAATATAAATAGAGTATTAAGTGAAAAAGGTTTTAATTATACCGTTCAGGTTATATGGATCGAAACAAACATTGTAGGAGACGGTACAATTTTTTTAATATATTAATTCCACGTCTGGAAAGCATTATTCTATAATAATTTTTTGTATAAAACGACATTTAAAAAAATATATAACTGAACTGCATTTCTTCCAGTTATTGTTTCTTAGATGCTTTAGCCCTTCGCAGTCCTTAACCCTTCGTATGTGGACATACTTTTTAGGGTTTGCTACGTGGAGGGGGGGTATTTTACCACCCCCCTGGAAAACTAAACTTCCTATCATCTGATTAAGCTGAAATTTAGTATACAGATACCTCCTAGTAAAGACTTGTGAAGCGATTTTTATTTTCGGAAAAATTAATTGATTGGTATAATTTTTATGACCTGATTACGTCATAAACTCCAGTTAGGAAAACTATATGAAAATAACCATATATCCACCAATAAATGCTATAACTTTTGTTCAATGCAACTAATTGACTTCATTCTTTTTGCATCTGATTCCAGATCACAAGATCTATATTTGTTGATATATATTTATAATTATACTACTTATACAAATAAGCTATAAGTAGTATAAATGTTATTTGAGTATTTGCAAGTTTCAGCTCCTAATATCTTCGACAAGTATGAAAACCCAGGGGGGGTATAAAATGGATCAACAATAACAAACTTTTTTCTGGTATGTAGAAATATTCAAAATTTTTTTTAAAATATTTTTTAGTTAGATAAAAATATTTTAGCAACTCAGTAAAATAAATCAGGGTCATCGTTTTATAGTTCAATCAAAAACTTAATTTATTTGAAAAAAAAATTGGCATACCCCCCCCCCCCCCCCCCTCCACGTACGAAGGGTTAAGTAATGTGATAAAACAAAGACTGAGAATAGTTTATAGCAAACCACAAAGTTCTCAGACAACTGTATCAAGGGCAGTAGCGACACATTAGGAATTCTTCAAGCAAGAAGTATGATTTCAAGGACACTTACTCATTTTTATTTTCTAATAAAACTTTAATATAATATATCTACCGTTATAAGCAGCTGTTTAAATGAGTAAAAACCATCATCATAGAAGCAACATCATATTTATCCTGATTAAAATGATACCAACATAAAATAATATAATACTTGTTAATTTATATAAAATATTATAAGCTAAATTATATAAATGATTATATATTTTATAACTGACTTAATAAAAGTGTCTGTTCTATCCATATTATGTTACATTTAGACAGAAGAAGGAAAATGGGGATATTCTTGATAATTACTACCTTATTCACGCACAGAACTACAAATTATTCAGTTATTATATTATAAAGCACGTCACCAGCTGCTAAACATACTAATTATTAATCTTGCTTATATTATTATTATTTGAGTTCATACATTTTTTTATATTGTCTTCGGTTCTGAATCAATGGAAGATGTTGATACTTCATCATAAATACATAAATATAGTAGTGTGCAGCAGAGAGAATTCGTGATAGCCTCAAATTAGCCATTTTAATACCTTTCTTAGCATCAACCCTCAACTTCTGTTGTATAATAACTTTGAAAGTATTTGAAATAATTAAAGCATTAACTAAATTTATCTTTATAAAATTTAAAATGTCAATACAATAATATAAAATATGGGGAAAATAATGTAGTGGAAAGTGAATAAGATAATAAAGGATAAAGGAAAAGTTGATGAAACATATTCATTTCATTATAAAAATTAATAATTTTTGGAAAAGCGTAGCTGGGTATTTTTAATTGCATACATTTTAAAAGAAAGGGAGAAAAGAATTTTAGAACCTATCAAAAGAAAAAAATCACCGCAATATTATAAGCTATATATGCGTTAAGAAAAATACTATGCTGAAACATTTTAAACAGAATCTGAATCTTAGAATCGATCAGGGTACAAGAGAAAAGATGAAAAATATAATGTAAGGGTGAATTGAAAATTATTTTGTATATTAATGTATGAATTCTTTTGAATACTATATTAATAATGTACCGTACACGTCAAGAAAAGTATAAAGCCTATAATGTATTTGTTTAAACTAAAAGTGATGTGAAGTAATGTTTACATATTTTGTTTTAAGTTCATTCTTTATCTTATTATTTAAATTAAGAAATTAATAAAGATTTAAACCAATTTATAGTACTTATATGTACCAAATAGTTATATGATTGGATAAAGTTTAGATAATCACTTAAATTCATTTTCAGAAAGTAACACCCACATTAGGTTAGGGTCACTTTATAACATGACATACATCAGTTGTTGTATGCGGTGGTGATTTAAAATCAAACTAAGGATGCATCAGTTTTGGTAGCAACACGAATTTATTTAGTTATTTATTGAATATCAATATTAAGTTGTTATATTATTTAATTTCAGATCTGAAGAAACAAGTACAATATTAGACCTTAAAATTATACATATAGTCTATATAAAAGTAAAAAAGAAATTATAATATTGCATTGAAATTATATTAATAACTTAAAGCAGTTTGCTTTTAACAAAATATCTGGAATTTTGGAATAGCAAAATAAAATTTATTTTAGTACAGATTTGTTTTACAATATTTTTCATTCGTATGTATTACAACTAGTGCTATCGATAATAGATAAATTGTAAAGTGAACAAAAATAATGGAACAGCCCACTTTAAATTTCGAAAAATAAATGAGAGCATATTATATGCGAAAAAATAGCAATATAATATGTTTAAAACTAAAAAATCTGTTGACATTACCTGACATCGATATTGTTTTCATTGAAACTATGTGGCATCTATATTGTTTTCATTGAAACTACTTTTAATCGATATTGTTTTCGTTGAAACTAACTGAAATCGATCAATTTTCTCTAAATATGTAAATATATCTAAAAAATTTAATTGCTCCATTATTATGTAGAACTACAATATGTTAAATTATTGAAAATATAGACGCGTCATTTCAAATTTAACTATAAAAATATTGTTGAATAATAACGACGAAGTACTGTTAAACTAAAATTAGAAAAAAATATACTATTACAAATTTCAATTTAAAAAGGAATATGTAATAATATGTGGCGACAAAATTAAGTATTGTGATAGAATTTTTACTATCCAATCGAACTTTGAAAAAATCTTTCCATTTGTTATATGTTTTGAAGGAATGAGAATCTTCTTTTCAATTCTTCTTCTCAAGACATTCAATTCGCTTTTACAGGAACTCCCTACCATCAATACTCTAAGATTTTTAGACATAGCCGTCTTCCTCTTGACATAATGTAAGCTACATCTGCTGCTTAGAGTTGATCCTGTTTGTGTTAGATTTCAGCTCCTCTAAAACTGCCTCGCTGACATGGCACTGCAGTCTTTCTGAAATCATCTATATAAAGCAGCAACTAAAAATAGATTGACGGCAATAGAAATTTATTTTCTATGTTTGAAAGTGAAATCTAATTTAATACGCGTAGGACAGGACATATCGCGCTATCGTCTGTAATTAACGCTTCATTTGAGATGTCGAACTTTTTCATTATGGAATAAATTTAGTTAATTAAATATTTTCAATGCTGTTCGTATTCATATATTTTATATTGTGATCGGTTCTATTTTTGTAATAAGTGATTGGGAGCTATTGATAAAAGTAACATGATTTTACATGGTGGTCATGCTAGTATGATAGCAATATTCCAGGATTTTTCATAATTATTACAATTATTTATTCAGCCTGTTCATAAGATTCGCATGAAAGTAGGGAATCAAATTTTCAAGACAATGCATGATCTGCTAAGGTGAAATGTCGTATCTTCATTTAGATTCTAGATGTTTATAGTGTAATATGATATATAAAATAAATGTCGGCCATATTTGGTTATTTATAAGCATTTTTTGCCATATACGACTACGACTCTACGACTAGGAGAAAGTCAAACACAAAAAGCGGTTTTCTAGAAATTTTGAATTATGCAGATACGGCGTTTTACCTTATCGCGGCAGAGATTCGAAATAAATTTAATTAACTATTATATTATTTACACATGCATATCAATAAAAAAACGAGTAAACAAAAACAAACATAAGAGCTAAAACTTTGAATATATTAATTAATAATAGAAAAAAATAGAAAAATACTTACTCATACATAATAAGTTCTTAAATAAAAAGTATGTCCCGTTTTCATAATATTAATTTAAAGTATGGGTGAATTTTGTTTTAGATATAATAATATTTACATTTTCGGTGACTTTTCCAAAACATGAAATTTTATTTTTGAATTGAATCAATTCCAGATTTACAACACCCCAATAAATCTAAATTGTTAAATAAAATTAGTTACAGTTAGAAAACAAAAAATGAAATAACCTAAAAATAAAAATATAATTTAAAAAAGAAAAAATTAAATTTATAAATACCAAAATTAATGAACACGAGAAATGATTGAAATGAAGCAACCAAGCAAGCAAGCAGCAACCTTTGCCATTAACAACCCGGAGGATTGACCCACCCACCCACCTTCGTCTTGCGAGCACCGTGTAGACCGCCGAGACACAGTCGGCGGGCGCCTGCACCTCCACGAAGTAGTAGGGCTCCATCAGCCGCGGAGTGGCCATCAGGAAGGCCGAATAGGCCACCCGTCTCGCCGTGGGGATCAACTGGCCGCCGCCCCGCTGATGCGCCTCCTCAGCGATCACCGCGTCGAGCATCTTGAACTTGACGTTCCGGATCGGCTCGTCGCACAGGGGGCCCTCTCGGGTGCCCCACTGGAAGCCCTGCACGATGTAGTCCTTGACGGAGGAGAGGAGTACCTTGTCCACCTCCGAGGGGAGGGTGTCATCCACCAGGATGTTGGCGCCTGTCGCGTCTGGACCAAATGCCCAGATTGATCTGTGATTGGTGAAATCGTTCAGGGGGATTCCATTTTAAAAGATATTCATTCATTAGTTTATCCAAATCTATAATTTATCCAAATCAATACTTTATCCAAATCAATAATTTATCCAAATCAATAATAATTTATCAAAATCCATAATTTATCCAAATCAATAATTTATCCAAATCAATAATTTATCCAAATAGATAATTTATAAAAATGATAATTTATCTAAATCGAAATTCATCTTAATCGATTTACAAATATCGGTATGTGTTTGGTGTAATCGTTCAGGGGGGGGGGTGGGGAAATCCATTTTATAATATACTCAGTCGTTAATTTATCCAAATTAGATAGGTCAGACCAAAACATATTTAATTTGTCAAGTATACGTTACTTGATAAGTTTAAATTTGGAGGGGAACAGTTTGATATAAAAGTCTATTTGATTTAAATTCGAATGCATTTTTCAACACATCGTCAACATAATATTATTAGTAAATTTTGATATAATAATAAATATTGACAAAAAAAAACTACCGAACCAACAATAATGTTGTCTTTATATTTATTTTATGAGTTTTGTTTCATTACTAATAGCGATTTTTTTTATACTGTTCATGAACAAATAAGTAAGTTTCATACCAACATGTAGCAATTTAAAAAAAGTTTATTATGCTACAAAGAATTTTTTAAACCTATAATTATGGTTTTTTAAGAAATACAGAATAAAATATGTACATTTACGTGTATTTATATAATTATAAACATAGAAGTTTTTTTTATGTTGTTATAACGTGTTTTCTGGGGACTAAATATAATTAAACAAAAATACTATGCCACTATTGTTACACTATTATTATTATTGGTAGTATATTATTTTTTTAAAATTTTATATTATAAATGATGTCCGTGACTCTTAGTCCCCGAAAACACGTTGTACTAAATTATAAATTTTCTGAAATTTTTCTTATTTACATAAAAATGATAGTATTTATTTGACATATTTAGCAGCAATACAGATACTATAATCTTTGATTGAGTGAACCACAATCAATGTGAACACTTTGAAATAGAAAAGAATATTGTATTTAAATTAATGGAGCCTTACATGTTAAAAATGTCGGCTTATATAGACAATAATTGTCTATATAAAATGTTAAATATAATATAAAAATAAATATGTTAAAAATGTCGG
>JAUZND010005473.1:0-11193 GCA_034780555.1 Coelogynopora nodosa
TTTTGACGTATAGTACGTCGTTGTAGGTGGTGTAGTTCTCCATTTGAATCTGGTTCTGAATCTGGTTTTGAATCTGGAATAAATGTTTCATACGTCAAGTACAACTTGTTACAAGTTAGTTTGTAAGTTAGTATTTTTAGTTTGTTTTGCATTATCTTTAGAAATAAATTTTATTACAGACTAACAGTAAAACAAAAATACTTATATTATTTGTTGTGAAAAACAATTATTCTTAGCTTTTAAATAGTCAGTATGTGTTTCTAAATAATTAGTTATGTTTATTATTAATTATTAACAATATCATATACTACTATATCAAATAATAATATACTAATATATTTTAAAAACATATATCTATTTAATGTATGCTAAATATATACAATTTAGCAACTTTAACAATAAATATATTATTTTACATAAAACTATTTATTTTATGTTAATGTAATGTAATTCTCCTACTATATTATTATTTTATATTAAGCCATTATAGTTTTATTTATGATAATTTAATATTTAAGATATTATATTATATACATAACTTTTTAGTATCAGTTAATAAAATTTAACTGATCTAATATTCAAAGTATTAGTTTTTGCATATATATTGATTATAGATTAATTAAATATATAATTTAAATAATATTATATAAAGTTTTTTATTATCTACACAGTTTTTTTTTATAGATTATGATTGTATATGATTTCATTACTTTAATATTAAGATTGATATTTTACAAATAATATTTATTATTAATTAATCATATAAATAATTATATATTAACATATAAGAAATAGGCATATATAAAATAATGTATTTAATATTAAATCAGCTAACTTGTATAAAATTAACTATGAAAAAAAACTATTTATATAATGTCTCCAATCAACTTAATTTTTAATTGTGTAAGCTAATTAATAAATAATTTATATAAAATATTTTTATGTTTAATTTATATTTTATAATAATTATAGTATGTATAATTTATTAAATAAAATAATTAATAAAGAATAATAGTTCAAAATAGTTAAAAAGCAGAATAAATTAATAATTATAGAATAATTAAATAATTAGATGACATTCAATTAAAATATTTAATTAATATAAATTTTAAAATTGTTGTAATAAATATAGTTAAAATAAGAGTGTTACAATATAATTATAGAAAGAAAACAATATTGAACTAACACATATGTTTTGTATGCCAGTTGAGTTTGATATAAAAAGTTGAACCATTTGATCAATTAATCATTAATAAAGAAAATTCTACTTCTAACAGTATAACATTTTAACTCTAGACCAGTCAAATAAATATGATTGGCAGTGATATAATTATGTTAGAAACTATTAATGCTAAATGCCCATAACAAATTGTTAAACATAGACTTGTTTCATTTTATTTCTGAATAGCTGCATATAAGATATTTTTATTAAAGTAATTATAAAACACTTATGAACAGGGACTATTCTGGGTGCTGAAGTTTCTCAATATTTATAGAAGGGATATTGATATATCTGTCAGCCACTTTTGTGTGACTTAATTGTGGCACTATAGCTGTCTAACCTTTTAACTGTGTATTGCTTTAGGACTCTGTCCTCCAAATGCTTTTAAAATATTCCTATATGCTTGCTAATTAGTGAAGTTTTCATAAAAAAGTTTATAAATCTGAAACATATATTTATTTAAACAAAATATAAAAACATATATTATTGTTAAATTACATAAAAATTAATCACACTTCCAATGTGTTAATGACATAAATTATACAATAAAAATTACAGATCTTTCATGGAATGTAAATATTTAAATATATATGTATATAAAGAATAAAATGATGCAATATTTTAATGATTTTTTAGTTATTGTTTTTTATATATATTTTTAATTTGGCTATAATTAAAAATTATTTTAGTTATATAATAAAAATATCGTAATCCAAGCGAAGGGAGGTTAAAATCTACTAAACCTTATATGCTTATATAATATAAACAGTAACACGGTAGCTCAAATAATTTTAAATGATAAATAATGTTTTAATTAAAATTTAAAAACATAAACTAAATATTGAATATTAAAAATGTGAAGAAATATTAAAAGATTTCCTATATTTTCTATGAATACCTTACCAGGATATGTAGATTAGTTGTAGTGTTAAAGATGTCATAATTTGACCGAACTAAACTAATCAGTATTTTTTAATATTATAATATTTAAAGGGAATATTTTAGACATTATTGAAGTGCACTTATTTTTTAATAAATGTTATATTTCCAATTTGAAATAATAAATACAAAAGAATTCTTCAATCCACTTGAGGATTCTCAGTCACACGATTTTTTTATCTTCAAGCTCCTTTCGCATAAGATTGTTCCAAAGTCTACCATTGTTTACGCAGTCAAAAACGTTGCTATAATCAATGAAGCATAGAACTACCTCTTTCTGCCTTTCTTTGTACAGTTCCTTTGTACATATAAACATTGCAATGTGATCTATTGTTTCTCTGTTCTTTCTAAAACCAGCTTGTTCTATACCTATTTGATTTTTTATGAATATTTCTAGTCTATGTTGGATAATTTTTGGTAAACTTTTGCTTCCAGACATTAGGCCGTTGTAAGTTTTGCCATGTGAAATAACAGGTGTTAGTTAATTGCTTAATGCCATATTCTTTCATATTCTTCCAGTATTCAATTGGGATGCCGTTGTGTCCAACGAATTTTCAGTTAAAGATTAGTGTCATCGCTTTGGCTATTTCGGATTCAAGAAAAGGAGGTTCTTTATTGTAATCTAACTCTATGTGGAAATTAATTTCATTGGGATGTTTTTGTAAAGTTCCTCTTTGTACTCTTTTTATCTTTTTTTAACTTCTTCTTTTGTTAGGCAGTTTCCATTTTTGTCTTTGATTTCTCCGGATCTGATAATATATGTTCCCGTCAAGTTTTTAATTTTAATTTTTTTTAAAGTTTTTATTACGACTAGTTGTTTCATTACACATGGAGTTAACTTTGTGTTTTCTGCCTTGACTTTTAAATTTAGCATTGAGCTCTTAATACTTCATTTATTCCCTTCTGTCTTTTATTTACTTTTGACAAGCCGTATCTCTTCGGCTATTTCCACAGTCTTGGGCGAGATCCAGAATGAATTGTTTCTTATTTTGTGTTTGGGAATATTGTTTTCTGTTACATATTTCAAAATAGTTTTGGCTTCAGACCTATGTCTTGTTGTAGAAAATCAAGTGACACAAACTTAATTTTGACTTGAATGTTAAATTAATTGGAAATTTCGTTAGTGTATATCTCACGGGAATAACATTCTTTATTTTATATTTTAATTTTACTATAAGTTTTGTTAATGGGAGTTCATGATGTGTTCCACAGTCATCTCCAGGGCGAGTATCTATGTAGCCCTGACCAGTCCATATTAGTTTAGATACTTCCTTGATAGTATTTATTTGTTACAATTACGAGATATTTATACATATGTTAATATATATTTCAAAATTATAATTTGTTTTGTTTTATTTCTAGATGGAATTAGACGATTTTGAAGAGCTGATTAATGAATCAAGTGAAATAATTGTGTCGTGTACAGGCAATCTTCATGAATGGATTGAAAATGGCGAAATTTTAAATGTGAATCTCTTACCAGAGTTGTACAAAATATTCACCGAATACAATAGACTGTGTAATTCGAGCGTAACCATAACAAACACATTTATGAAAGCGTTGGTGTCTGTCACAATCAATGAAGGAGGTGTTCCCACACTTCTTAATGTCTTGAATAGTTTAGTGACCGAGTATATTCCCGGTCTATTTGAGGATGAGGATGGAAATTTCGTGGATACAGCATTTCAATCGTTAAATATATTATTGAAGATTCTGATTTATTCTACAAATTGCTCTAGAAAGTTTGGAAAAGAACTTTGTCAATATGAATATTTTC
The DNA here is from genome assembly GCA_034780555.1 of Coelogynopora nodosa. Lineage (NCBI taxonomy): Eukaryota > Metazoa > Platyhelminthes > Proseriata > Coelogynoporidae > Coelogynopora > Coelogynopora nodosa. The sequence goes on from JAUZND010005473.1 coordinate 3,939, forward strand.
TAACAGACACCATTCAAATTGTAGATAATCTTAAGGACTATTTTGAGAACGATGAGGTTGGTACATTTCACATATAATAATAATAATTAATAATAATTATATATTTATAAAGTGCTTAAAATTACAATGTTTACAAAACTTGCATTCACAAACTAATTGCATTCATAACTTAACTTTCAAGTGTTTCATAATTTCTTTGATTCCAAATATCTTCAAAGACATATTTTTGAATATCCTAATTCTTGTATCTTATTCGTGTGTTGAATTCATTTAAAATTGCACTGTAATAATACCAATAATTTATTTATAAAATAAATGTATTGATGTAGCCTTGAGTGAACTATAATCCTGATCCTCGTGGGGAACTTTTGAAAACTTAAGAAATTAATTGAAGGAACTTATATTTGAAATAAGAATAAAACTACTTACATTGCAAAAGTGGAACCTTTACCCCATTGTGTAATTCAGTCATTGTAAAAATATTATTGTTAAATCTTATAGTAGAACGTTCATGTATTAGTTGAGTATTTACTAAGTTATAACGTAAAATAGATGAATAATATAATACATTATTATTATTAGACTATTAGATTAATACCATTAGAGTACCTCTAAAATTGAACTCAGCGACTTTGAATTAGTCAGAAATGCTCTTACTCCTGATTAAATAAGCTAGTAAGGACCCATATATAGAGACCATAGAAAAAATTGGCCTGAAAATTCAAATTCATTTTACACCTTTGGGTGGGTCAAGGGAGGTTATGTCAAGATCTACATTACATACTAGTATATCGATTATATTTTATAGTGTCATGATATTTTGCTATTATATAAGTATATTTTCTCTAGCAGAAAATGTTCAGAAATATAAAAGAGACCGTACAATTTTACATGTTATATTTAATTCAAATTTTTATATTTTGTAACATAATAAATATCAACTTAATCCAATTTTAAAAGTCGAATTCTATGCATACTCCATATTTATTGCTTTTGCTGTAACAATATACAATATATATATTATAATATATAATAAAATATATTACTTAAACAATTTAAATATAAATACTACGAAATATATTTCTATGTTTTGATCATTATTTCCTATTGAATAATGTACACGACCGTTTTAGATGAAGTTCTTTTAAAAGTACTAACCAGATATAGGCTACTACTCACTTTGTAATTTTCAAAATTTTATCAAATCAATTTTACAGAACTAACTGTTGCGTGTAAGAAAATTATCCATCCCTATAGGGGTATAAAAGCACCTAGGAAAAATACGTAGAACCAGTAAAAAAGATAAGTTAGAATGTAGGTGAGTGAGTAAGTAAATATGTATGTGAGTAAGTAGGGATGGAGTGGATGGTGAAATGTTTCTTATTTTTTGCAGTCGATGAGCTCCATTCTGTGTTTAGAAATCGCTGCCTACGACGGTTTGTCGTAGTTGTATCGAAACACATCATTTTGACGTTATCAATCAATCCGCAGCCATTCTATAATGAAGTCGATTTGTAAGAAAGTTTTGGCCGCATGAGAATTTTGCTATCCAAGTTCTATATACAACATCAGGTGAGCGGACAATATATTTTCATGATGTTAAGTCTTCCAAAAGTTTTACATTCCAATCGGGATGTCAAAGGGTCATTCCCTTGGAGCTTTCTTTTACACTAAAGCTGCTGCCCAACATTCAGAGTGCCAAATGTGTCATGCTTTCTATGAATGGATCCACGATTTATGTTGTACTCACTAAACGTCCTGATCTAAGCTGGTAACTGGCCTCCACCAACGTACATGTAGTCTTTATTGATGGGAGTTGCGCAGGATCAAGTGTTGAAGCCTATTGCAGTGTCATAATCTTCCGTGTTCTTCTTTATTTTGGTGTGAATCATCCATTACAAACTCATTTTTCATACATATCATTTCAGGCAATACCACCATTGTAGTTGCTGATCGTTTTCCTTGTTTATTCTCTCTACTTCCTTCTTTAACCCTTCGTCCGATGAGAGGGGGGAGGGGTTATACCAATTTTTCTTCAAATAAATGAAGTTTTTGATTGAATGATGTAATGTACATGTTCGTGATTATTTACTCAGTGGCTAAAATTCTTTTTATCTAACTAAAAAAGATAGTAAATATAATTTCGAGACAATAGTGTTCTTTTTGAACTATTTTATTACCCTTGGTTTTCTTACTTGCCGTTGATATTAGGAGCTAAAACATGCAACATTTATAGAAAAAATATGTTTATCGTAAAATATATACATTTACAAATAATTAAATAATTTATTCAAATGTCCAGCAATTTAAAATAATACTAAAATAGTATTTATACTATTTATAGTTTATTCATAAAAGTAGTAAAATAATAAAAATACCAAACAGTTATAGATCGCGTGATCTGGAATCCGATGCAAAAATAATCAAGTCAATTGGTTGCGTTCATCAAAAATGTAAAGCATATATGGTTATTTTATCATAGTTTTCCTAAACTGATATACTTATATACTGATATAGATTTCCTAAACTGTCATACAAATTATACGAATAGATTTACTTTTTTAATAATAAACTGCATACAATATTCCTGCTTAATAGGATGCTAGGAAGTTTGTTTTTCCAGGGGGCAAACCCTTCAAAATGTATCCACGTATGAGGGGTTAATACGATTGCTAACATTATGCAAAATTATGATTCTCATAAATCTTTTAAATATGATGTTCTCATATAATATTTTTGGGCAAATATTTTGACTGAAACTTTTCATATAGTTAATAATATTTGATTTTTATACATTTACAATACTTAAATCGGCTGGGAAATTTCCTTTACAGCAATAACATGTTTATACGATGCTGATTCAATAGTTAGAAATTCACATTGACGGTAAAATCTAATTTTTTCAAGCATCAGTAAACCTATATACCGCATTAAAAAATATCGGGAAACATTTTCATGTTTCTTTCAGAATTTGCAATGTGTTCTGACAAGTGCAATATTAGTTGCTTACAATTGCATGATTCACAACTGCCCTGATAATATTACCGCTATTCAGGAATCAAATATGCTAGAAAGTGTGAGGTCGTTTCTCACAATTTAAGAAAATAATCATTTGAAGGTATTTAGTGATCAATATATTTATACTCATGTAAGTCCTCAATTCTTGAATTTTTGTTGTATATTTTGAATTTTTAACAAATAATTGTTCTGCTGTTTTGTGCTTTTGTTGCAAATGAAGAAGAGGCAATTGAATATTTAAATGACAGCCAGTTAATAAACTTTACCGTTCAACTGTTAAACGAAGCAGTTTCGAGTGATGACAAAAGCACTGAAAACTTTGGATTTACTTCGATTGAATTGGGAAGAGGTATGTAGCAATGGTTAGGTAACGTGACGTAACCCTTAGGTAACGTGACCCGCCTCTGAAAGTGTCTAACTTTTTATAAACACAAAACATTTTTTTTAAGAATTACTTATTTTAGTTTGCCTTATTTGTTTATACAGTGGTTTTTATATTATTGATAAAAATTATATTCTAAATAATTTTAGTAAGAAAAAAATTAAATGGTTGTTTTCTTGGGTAATGGAACAGCTTCAACAGTAAAAGAAAATCTGGAATGTAAAATTTTGCGATAAAAAAACCACCCCCCTCCAAACATTTGATATTATGTAGGCAAAATATGTATTACTACTTATGTAATAGACACACACAATTTGGGCTTTAAAAAGTCTAGAAAACAAAATATGGCATTTATATTGTTGGGACCGGTACCAAACATGGTATATTAAAAATTAAAATTGTTATCCTGACCTCCAACAGTATCAAATTCATGTGAAATGTTGTTCTTTGACATAATATATTGTATATATCTAGTATACAAAGTTTCAGAGTGATTGATTTATCAGTAGTACTTGAATTCAAAAATCAATTTTATGACCTGGTATGGTTGCAAGATCACGTGACACATTGAAAAATAAGTTATAAGTGCTGAATCACCTTGAAACATATAGATATATGGTTACACCATCTTAATTTATTTTCTGATGGATAATTTATTTATTAATTAATTTTGTTTGAAAGTAGAGGCATAGTACAACAAAAGAAGTTGTGTGTAGAGCAATATATCTGTAAACACATTACACGATAAAATGAAATTCATGTAGAAAGTTCCTGAATTTTGAACATAGTAGAAATATTTTATTTATCAATTTAGACCTAAGTTTCAATAAGTTTGATTCATCAGCCTAACTTGTAAGAAAATATTACATTTATTGTAAATTAACTAACTGGCGGACCATCCAAATTAATGGAAAACACACAAATTAATTATATTTCATGATAATTAGATTGAAATATAGTACACTGCAAGTGACCATCTATCATTTTAAAAATAACTGTATTAATCAGAAGAACATTTAAAGAAGAGGCCGATATATAAAATAAATACAATATATTTGTATATTGATTATGACAATGTTTTACTTTAATTGGTTAATATAAATTCTAGAGATATAAATGTTTGTTTTAAATTACCCAACTGCTCACTTTCATTTTGCATATACGCAGGTATCGCGTGTCTTGCTAAAAACGACACGAACAAGCGGGAACTGGTCGAATTGGGGATTATTCCGATACTAGAGATGATGACCAGTTCACCTATGGCAGAAGAACGCGAGATTGCATTCCTCATAATTTTGTCACTTGCGTTGGACGAGGACAACAACGAGCGGTTGAAAGAAACCTTTTCGGATATTATAGAAACACCAATTGATCTTGATTCGTGTGAACAAAATGACTTTGAAACTGATGAAAAATTTGGAAAAAGTGTGCTCATGTCTGAAGAAGCACGACAGTGGGCACTGTTTGCTTTCAAATCTGATGGTAAGTGGCAACTGGTAATTATTACTTTTACAATCAGTGCAAAAATGCTTTTATTGTTGTTTAAGAAACTAACAATGAAGAAGAAGCTGCTGGAGGTATAGCGGAAGGTGGTAGTAAAAGTAAACCCCTCAGTAAGTCATCAAAGAATCACATCATGTTCAGTTATAATCATCTGAGTAAGGAGATCGTCCACCGTATTCACGCTGAACTGAAAAAGTCCTACACGGTGAGTCATCATCTAATGATCATAATTCAAAACAAAAAACATGACGTGAAGGACAGTATACACCTAAAAATACGAAACCGTGTTTTAGTTTAATGTAAAAGGGACATGGAGAAACGTGGACAAAATATTTAGTCTTTACTGACATTCATTTAGCATAATTATGATTAAATATATAATAAACACGATAGTTAGAAAAGAGAATTGTGAGAAACGTGAACTGGCAATTTAATTGTTTAACGTTATTTAATTAATATGATATGAGTAGATGTATGTTTTGAGTAAAAGTCACAATTTGGTTTTTCTGGTACAGAATCCAGAGATATATGAAAATCTGAAATAAATATTATGATACTTAGAAGCTAAGCTATCGATGGATTAAAAAAGAAATAATAATTAAAAACCAAAAGGAGAGAAAGAATGTTGTTCTTTTTGTTACGATTTGTACTGCATACGAAATTAAAAGTTCAGTGAATACAAAGGATTGGAAGAAGCGGTTCTTTGTGTTTCTATCACAATTAGTGAAATCAGTCAGTGAGTTGGCTGATTCTTTTATGGAGTTTCGAGAGGGGAGGGCGGTAGAACACGCCATCCTGGTTTTTAGGAGTACGACAGTAACTTGAAGAAGCGCTCGATATACCCTATTTCTTCGAATAAACTTCTCTCTCGTTTAGACGCCGCCCTCGAATAAACGCTGCACCGAAATAAATGCTTGTCTAATAAACGCCGCGGCGTTTTATTTATCCATTATTGCTCCGTGGAACGGTCGGTGCATCCCCGGCCTCAATGTTCGCAGATTCATTGATAGAAATACCTAAGTGACTAGGGATTCACTGGCTGACCATAGTATAAATTACAACCACCAAAGAAGATTTCACTGAACCCATATACAAGTATGGGTTACAGAAAGACGTCCAGCTGTTTAATACAGCCAAGCTAGACTTACAATCTTAGCAGATTACTTATTACTTTCGGCCACAAGTCAAGACACCTGTAATACCAAAGCAACTACTTCCATCTCGAAGGACAAAGTCTCTGAAACCACAAGGTTGCAACAATATCAGGTTTTCAACTAACTCACTAGTACTGATCGCGGTACCAACCCGCTCCACACACTACTCCCTTATATTATATATAGCGACATCGAAAGCATTTTACAGAAAACATATTCTATAGTACCAACGAGGGTATGGGCAAGGTGCGAAAACACAAGTAAGCGAAAAATTGTCATCTTCGCATCCTCCATTCAATCATGAAAGTTATGCGATTAGAATATCAATATTTCAAATTTGTCGGTGAGGATTGTATATATGAGGCAATGCTCACAATTGGCCATTATGTCGTCTACTCAGCAAAGGCAGTACTTTATAGATACATGGTGTTACATATTTGAGAAACATTTATATATTAACAACGGCGACAAGGATATAAAGGTGAAATAGCACAACCATCTCACTGGGGAATACATAGTAGCCGCTTGCCAAGAATATAGTGGGAAGATGAGTCCAAGTTTAAATTACCTTTTTATGCTATATGACTCAAGAAGTTTACGATCAATATGAGTGTCACTCTTTTCGAGACTATATTAGCGGATTTCTTTGGGACATTTCGAGAGTCTTCGTTAAAGGAGTACTTGACATGATACGCATGACTTACCGCATGAAATGAGAATCGGTATTCAAAATTACTGATGCAAAAGTTGACCTGCTAGCTAATGTACTGTATATGTATTTATTGCTATATTGAGTCCGGAATTTGTGTCGGAATAGAAATGAGTTTCATTAATAAACATTTTGCTGAAGCCAACAATCTATGGGGTTACACATTAATGATGAAAGAGGAGAAAAAGAAGGAAGAGCAGCGGCGAAAACCAAAGGATATGCTTAGTGATTAGGTGCGTGTCTTATTATATTAGGATACATTTGACAAGGGTTATACACTCAACTGGAATGAGGATAACTTTCTAGTCTACTCAGTAAACTACAAGTTTTACCCTGTATAGTAGTCTCCGCGTTCCATCGCCGGATAGATTTACACGGTGGCATCGTAGTAAAAACTCATAACAACCGATCCGAAATCGTCAATACTCATCTACTCCCCTGCAGGAAATGACATTGACCTAATTTAAATTGGCTAATAAAAACAATACT
>JAUZND010005474.1:0-11192 GCA_034780555.1 Coelogynopora nodosa
TCTGTCACAGGGACCATATGACTCACACGGTCTTTTGTTCTATATACCTTATGTGCACCAAGACGCAATGAGGGTAATTCTTCACTACCATTCAAGTTGATCTTACAAAACATTCTGTGAAAATAACTCGTTCAGCTATACCTAACAACTAATTGAGTTAGTATTGCTACAACTTATATACCTATAATTTTTTTTAACTATTTCGATTTGGTTTTGTTTTCGATATGACGTAGATATTCTTATTAGTTTCAGTTTCGTTGACATAGATATCCCAGTTAGTTTCGGTTTCGGTGACGTAGATATATACCTTCCCAACTACTACTATTTTTAGTTGAAAATATATTTTCTTCTAACTTACACAACTTTTATGAACATCATTTTCTGTTTAACTTTCATGACAATTTTAATGTACGATTGAAAGTTGATTTTAAGACTATTGAGTAAAAGGTGCAATAATTATACAGCTTCAATAACTATAACGCTATCACTCGTTATTAATACTCATTTTTTTTGCCACGAACTGTAATCTGCATTATCAAATGAAGTATATTATATCAGTATATAAGGTCTCAATGTTTAGTTGCTCTCTCGGTACAACATATTTTAAATTTCAGAAAATCGTTATGTCATTGTTTATATATTGTTCAATATTACTTACTTAACGTTTTTTGGAAGACATGATTTGAAGACCCAACATATATAATTTGATAGTGTACCTGAATGCATCCGATTTCACGGTACAGTGAACATTATTAAAACAGCCTTTGATAGAAAAGATTTAAGTATCATCAGCACTTAGTGGCAGACAGTCAGTATACTATAAAAAATCAGTATCTATCTCACATTAGACAAATTTAGGCAACATCAAATCACTTTGTACTTACTGTTGATATTCTAGTAAATCCAATCGTTATACAGTATCTTTATATAATTTTTCTTACAATAATGTTTGTATTGAAATAATGTAGTATAAAATACAGTATGTATATATTGCAATTGATTGCCACAATGTAGGCCTTTGTTTATGACTTTTACCATTTTTGGCAGTTTCTTAATTTTTAAATGTATAATTTTTAAAATATTGATAATAAAATATGAAATGTAAACAAAGTTTGTCATATTAATACAATTGTCCATATTATAAGCAATATTGTATATTTCTAAATAGAGCAAGCGCTTAAGAAAATACAAATAAATAGTTTTTTTTAAATTAAATTAGTGAATTTGTATTATATTGTTTAAAAAAATAATTTCAAAGGAAAATATTATTTATTATAGATATTTTAGTTAGCCGTAGTTGAACTAATAAATTGACGCATCTTGTTTGGTTTTAGAACAAGAACTCAAAAACAGAGAAAAATGGATTCGGCCAACGGAATTTGGATTAGACGATACAATTACCAACGGTACTTCAATGACATTTCTATCACGTATAGTTATAATAATTATTAAATTGCGCATATGTGTGTAAATCATATTTATTTGAGTTTCATTCTATGCATTAAAAAAACTGTATTAAAAATGCATTAAAAAACTGGAATAAAGATACTAGAGTATCTTTATTCCTATTCGAATTAATATATCAAAATAGTATTAGTTTTATTAGGTGTAATAAAGTGATGTTTGCAAATAGAATAATTTGAAACGTTTTTGAAATGTTGAAATGTTATTTTATAACTCTAATTAATACGAGGGGCGGTCAATAACTTCGCGGAATCTATAGTAAGATAATCTATCTTAATGATGGCAATCGATATCTTATCTTAAACTACAGTATCATCTAAAATATTGGTGAGAGTTTCAAGGCTTAATTCCATTGGATTGTCTCAAAATTTGCAGTCAGAAAATATTATGTGTACAATTTATTTTATCTATTTTTTAAAATATTTAGTGAAAATTAACAAATTAACTAGTAGGAAAAACTGAACAGTAACTAGTAATTGCAAAAGTGAATAAAAGTTGAAATAAATGTTTTACAACTTTTCAAAATAAATTACACTGTAGTCGACAATTTTTGGCTAGTGTTACGATTAGAAGTAGGTTAGGGTTTCCTTAAACCTATCCCTATAACCAAAATCGAAAGTGGTCGAAATTGCTGGGTAGAATCCAACTATTTTGCCAGACATTCAATTGTGTACCAATTGGCAGTCACTACGTTTGTCCTCAACAGGAACAGGTACAGTGAGGATGTGTCCTCGGGCAGCAATGAATGTGGCCACTATTTTCCTGGCAACACTGCAACTGCGCTAAAATTTCTGAGTTGGTGGCATCCCAGCAACTGTCCATTTGAAAGATTGTTGCTTGCTTTCTTGGTCATAAACATATTAAACCCACGTTTCGGCACCAATAATGTTACCCTGGATTAGTCTTTGGTTACCATATTGAAATCTATTCATGGTTGCACGACACCATGCAACACGGGCTTGTTGCTGTTCAGGACTGAGTCAGTTTGTGAGGCATCCACCGTGCAGGAACATTGCGCATGTTAAGCCGATTATGGATAATATATTACACACTGCCTTTGGAGATGCCTGTGATCGTAGTAATTCTTTCTAAACAAATGCGAGTATTTTCCATAACTAATCGCCCAGCCGTTTTAGCCACACTCATTTTGGCTAGGGACAAAAAATGCGTCCACTACAATTTATATTTACTTTTGCAGCCACTTGTTTATCATGTTCGGTTTTTCTTAATCGTCAATTTGTTAATTTTCACTAAATATTTTTTTTAATTGATAAAATGAACTGTACAAATTATGTTTTCTCACTTCAAATTTTGAGGCCATTAAATAGAAAAAAGCCTTAAAAGCCATATTTGAATTTATTTTATTTTATAGTTTCCCCGAACTTAATATTGACAACAATTTCAAATAACAGTGCAACAAGAAACATAAAAATAGTACTTTTTCTTTGTAATCGTCATTACTAAAATTTGGCGTTCATATTTTAATTTGAAAACCTCTCTCTACTAATCTTAATTATGTAGAAATTCCTTTTTATTGTCTTGCCTCCATTCAACTATGAAAACGTATGAAACTTCCTAAAATAACTTCTTCCAATCTTAAAGTTGTACACTCTAACACGAAGGTGGGTCCACTCTGTCACAATAATGATCCTATTCCTTAAATCTGTGAAGTCACTCGTAATCTACAAATAGTCGTGTTCTGCTCATCAAGACCTGACCTACATTGTATATTGGTCGAACAAAACACCACCTCATACAATGGATTATGGAGCACCAACGAACAGGTGTGATGGTTGTAATTCCCATTCCTTCGATAGTTTTTCTAATTTTTTTACTATAATAGAAACAGAAAATCATAGTTGTAAATTAAAGAAGCTATCCATATAAAATATAATGTTCCCTCCCTTAATCTTTCTATGTCTAATTCTGGTTCTTTCTTTTCCTAAAAGTATTTGAGTAATAAAACTTTTTCTTCCATTATGATCTTGTTATTATTCCTCAATATAATTCGATCTGTAACTTCACTTCTTTGTCTGCATTATTTTCTTATGGTTTGTTTACTATTTGCTTTCGTTTTTAAAAAAATGGTTTGAATTTAATCGAAGCATGTAAATAATATATAACTATAGGAATGCATGAAACCCTTATCGTTTTCCTATTTCTCCTAAATATTGTTTATTCAGAATACAACTAATTGAAATACGCGTTTGCATGTAGTCTATATAATAAGTCTATAATATATTCAGTTAATAACATCATTATTAATTTAAAAATTGGCGAAGTGTGCCAATTTTATAATTAAGAAATTCATATTTATCTAATTATAAATATATTAAGCTATCTCATCTAAAAGTGTACGATTTTAAAGAAAAAAGTACAACTACGCTAAACTCATGTACGTACAATAGATTTGTTTTATTGAATTGAAGTTTATCAAAGAAATTAAAATGACTTCGATAGTCGAAAAGAAGTTCACATTCGATACACATTCTATAGCGAATAATCAATTTTACGATCAATTGTAATCAATGAACAGTACTATATATTTTGAGAAATAGCAAATGAATGTTCAAATCTAGTTAATGAAATGAAATCGTAAATAGGGCATAGCCAGGATTCGTCAAGGGGGTGCGCGCTTCGCTAGTAATTTTCCGACAACATATTTTTTTAATAAACTGAATTTTTACAATAAGAAATAAAAGTGTACGATATCTGCTATACAGGGTAATTTGGTAATTCCAAAAAGTATTTATTTATTATAAACAAATGTTTTAGATATATTTCATTGATTAATTATTCATATACAAGATTATTAGGCTTTGTGGTAATTGTTTAAATATAAATAAATAATTTTATAAATATATTATCTTTTTGCACTATATGTTTGAAATAATAAATTAATTTTATTTACAGGTTACAACAATTGCACGGCATACTGTGACCAAAATTCGATGATAAGTAAGAAAAGCTTATATTGTATTTGAGAAAATTGAGTTTTTTTGTTTTTTACCATAACATTAAAAATAATAATATTCTGTAACTTGTTGGGTAAAATATTGATGATTTAGATATTAAGTATAGTACATACTTGGGTCTTTCCAAAGCACAAGCAAATTTAATTACCATTGCTTTGTTAGTGTCAAATGTTTTCCGAAACATCTTCGGAGTTCTATATAATACATTTGTATATTTTGCTAGTTCTCCAAACTACCATTCTGTCAATAGTTTTAATTTTACCTTGGTAGTGAAAAAATATTATAAAATTTATTATATAAAATTCAATTGATTTAAAAATTATTTTTCCTTTTTGGAGTTTAGAATGACATTATTGTTTAGAATTAGGATTATATTAAAATTATATTTATTAGAATTACGTATATTAGGATCTAACTTAAATGGGTGTTATACATGAGAGGAATTATTTGATACATTTCGTTACCTATACATTTTTTTAAATATATGAAAACGTTACATTTCGTATGTTTATTATAAAAAAATATTTATAAAGTATAAAAAGAATATAACTTTTATCATCGATTGTAGTATATATATGTTATATTTTTATGAAAATAATGAGGAAATCTAAGTAGGATTTCAAATTTTGCTGAAAATGTTTATTATTTGTATATAGTGTGCACTTTATTATACTTCATATTGGCAAAACATGTTTATCGCTAAAATCACAGAGCTTACTTCAATACGCAACATGTTTCATGTTACTTCTTGAGCATCATCGCAGATGTGAATCGCAAATTTGGTAAGGGCAATCGAAGTCATTGAGTAGAACCTTTGAAAGATGGAAAGGGGTAGAATTATAACTAACATTCCCGCATGAAAATTATTTCTATCAATGTAGACTTTGTTGATAAAAATGCTTGCTCGCTTCGTGTCAAAATTGTACTAACTAATAAAATATGAGCATTTTAGTTTTCAAATTAAATAATAAGTTAAACTATTTTACCACTGAAAATGTTGTGTTACTTTCTCCTTCAACCCCTCAACATTTCATACACATTTTTGACTTAGTACAATTTGGCTCACTATTTGTTCATACGTTTGTTCTGTTCATGGTGTGACCGTCACCACGAATTTATTTATTCATTTTTATTATTTGTCATGGCATGTTTACTCAAAACTGCCCGAAACATCAAAACTATACAGTAGATTAGGTCTATAGCTTTAAAAGGCTGCAATGAAACTTTATAATATGTTTTAGTGTAGGTTAGCTCACGAAAATATTGATTCCCTTGTTATTCATCCCTCACATGAAAATAAGTAAAACAAAGACAAGTTATTATAAATCTAACTAAGACACATGTTAGTCGAATTCACGCAAAAACATACCAGTTACATATATGGTAGAGTATCGATTCGTTAGAAATCAGTCTCATATGTTGAGTATTTCACCACCATAGGTATTGGAAACAAATCATGCGTAGGTACAATACTTGTTCAGTCATTACAATATTATATAGACCTCAGAACCGCTATACGGTTTAGCATTTCAAGGCACGGTCGAGTGTCGATCGACCATAGTGATGGGATTTCATTGAATTTGCAAATTTCAAGAGATATGACACCAGAAAAGGTACATTTTGTTTATCTATGATGTCAATATACATATACTCGACAGAAGAAAAATTATGGAACATACTCCAAAGCTAGATAATAAGTAATTTGTATAGTGATTGTGTGTGTATAGAAGAGTGTACGTATATAGGTAACGCATATACACAATGAAAAATAAATTCTGTATTTTTATGGGCCATTACCTGTGGAACAAGTTTCCGTACTATTATAGTCAGTACAAGAACAACAATATTACAGTATATAGCTGAATTGAGGACGGAGAATATAGTATTTATCCCTAAACGAGGAATCATATTTTTTTGAAAATAAAGATTTTCTTATTGAAATTTGAAATCAGAAATATTATTTAAGATGAAAATAATAACTGTCGTCAATTTCAAGTTATTTTCGGTTCTCCATTGTCCGCGAGATCAACGATCTGAATAGGATGCTTGTTCAGCCAGGTTGAGCACACATCCCGATGGAAATTGCACCAGTCCGCGAAAGTGACTTTTCTGCAACCGATTTCTGTTGCGATTGCATGAGAAGCCATGTATTTCGCCCAAAAAGTATGTGAAACCAAGGAGCTGCCGTAGAGATAGATGAGTTTTTGAGAAAATGCGGATTGTCTAAGTATGCCGACAAGGGATACATTTCTAACGTAATCCGCCAATTGATTCAGAATGTCGTGAAAACGACAAAGTTGATCACAGTTTAGACATGTGCAGGACTTTCTAACCAAACGATGAGCAGCTAAGAAACGAAGCGTATTTTTCTGATCGTCACTTTGGATAGATAGTTCTCTGTAATTAGTAAGATTTTCTAAAATGTGTGCATTCGTTAAAATCGCATTAACTTCACAAATGTGCTTACGATTAGCGTTACGTCCAACAGTGTTACGAAACTAATTTGAATAGCGCTAAAATATTACGGCAAATAATAATTTAGCGAAATATAAACAAAAAATAATGAACTTTTTCTAAACATTAAATTACTTTTAAAAATTTTTAAAAGTTATATATCGAGTGGTAATCTTAATGTATACCGATAATTAAAATTTCTGCTTAGTAATTTCAATAATATATAATCATTTTATAAATTACAAAAATAAAGCAGTTAAATTAATATGGTTTGGCTTAATAAATATATGTTCAGTAATTAGCCGGCAGATTTATTTTTATCTATTTTTCAAACTTTCGTCAATATATTTAATTAATAACCTATCAAAACTTTAATAATTATTTTTGTATTTTATAAACTGGCCTCAAATTTCCATAGAGCCTATTCTTACATTTACCTCATTTTTGCATAGTAGTAATTAATGAAGGCTAATTCTTTTTAATTTCATATTCTGCTTTAAAATAACTATTATCAGAATATTGTACATATATCTTGGAAGTGTTTAATTGTTTTCATAGTGACGTTTTATTTATTGTTTATCTAAAAATCAATTCATCTAGATTTTCTTTCAATTAATTAAAATTATTTTTTTACACATTCCATATGACATTCATTAAAACAGTAGCGAAGGTGTTTAGATTACGAAGTATGCTTACAATTATTAGAAAATACCAAGGCAGTAATGATTTGGTACACTTTTAAAGTGTTGTACTAGTTCCTTTAAATATATTTGGAATTTAATTAGATACAACTAACACGACTAAATATAAATATAATACGCAAATGTTTTTTTGAAGTACAGAATAGATCAATATGCCAAAAATGTACGCTATAAAATAGATAATAGGCCTTATCACAAACAATTTGGTTTACTTTGGTTTTTTGAACCATGATTAGGAGTAAATAATTGACCAGTTATAATTGGTACATAGAAGAAGAGTTTCTAAACCAAACCGACTTTGTGAAATGAATTACTAAATCGTCTGAAATGCAAAGTGTCGCAAAATCGAAACGGTTTAAACCAAACCAATTCGTCTTTGTGAAATAGCCTAATATATATAAATAAATAATTTGAGTTACTAGTATGCTAAGCAAAACATACAAACAATTTCAAGCGTATTATATTTCTGTGTAATGAGTTTAGCACCGACTGTTTAGCACCCTAGTTGAGCACCCGAGCACCGACTGTCTTTGTAACTCGACCGGGTGGAGATCGGAATGGCCAATAAGGTCCCTATCTCCCCTCCTTCCCTCTATTTTATGTTATTAAGTTATGTTTTGTATCTCATTATATTTCTTGATAAATTTTAATACGAAAATTTGGTAATACATTAAAAAAACGGTTTTTGTCTTCTATATTTCTTTAATTAAATTAATAGTTAAAATCTATAAACTTAAAATCTACAATTTAAAGATATGTAACATTTATCAAAAATGCTTTGCGTTTAATGGTTGTTAAAAGGTTTACATGGGTTATTGGAATAATCAGTGATAAATATTATAATAGAATTTAAAGAATGTAAAAAGATGGACGAATATAATATATTTATATTATTTTAAAATTCTAAATGTTATGTGTCTTTACTCTAAATGTAAATATTTATACATACTTTGTTTTTCTTTATTTACAGATTCAGCAAAAGAAAAGGAAATCAGTGAATTAACCGCTAAAGTTACCAAATTGGAACAATATTTATTAAGTATGTTATAAATATTTTTAATTATTTAAAAAAACCTTTTGTAAAAAATGTTGTAACGTTGAATTATTATACATCATTTTATTACATTGATTATTAACATCGAAGTGTTTTTAAATCCATTGAGGTTAATCAAAATGTTATTAGGCCTATAGTAAATAATGTGTGTTTACTCCAAAAAATAATAATTAATTAAATATATATATATTAATTCTTTTTATTACTTACAGATTCCACGAAATCAATATCCGGGGCCAAATTTATAAAATTGGAACAAGATATGGGTATGCTATTAATATGTTTAATAATTTTATAACATTAGTTATTAACATCGAAACATTATAAAATCCATCAAGGTTAACGAAAATGTAATTGCTGCATGATGTTTAAAAAAATTAGGATTTATAAATGGACGAATTTGTCAAAATTTTGCTCCCAAAATTAGTTTTTTCAAATTATTAAAGAATCCATAAATTTGTAAAATGTAACAAGCGATAAAACTAAATATGCTATTCAAAACATAGAAAAAAACAATGTTACTCTAATCACAATCAGATTATTACCGTTGAATACAGCGTGTAGTTCACAAATTTATTTGATAAATGTTTCCTGCTTATATTATGACCGCTTATAGTACATTGAATAGTCTCTGAACAAAAGGATTTTGTATTGAGCCTGAACTAGAACTTTAGTAACATCGAAACTACTGAAACTATTAGATAAAAGTATTTTAGCCACTGATTAAAAAAATTCAGGGTCATACATTATATAGCTCAATCAACAACTTAATTTAACCGTTTTTTTGATGAAAAAATATATAACAAATATAATTTTTAATATTTTTACATACCAGAAAAAATTGTGTTATTATTGAACTACTTTATACCCCCCTGGGTTTTCATACTTTCCGATGATATTAGGACCTAAAATTTGCAACATAATTAGAAAAAATTAGTTTATCGTAAATTATATACATATAATAATGAAATTATTTATTAAAATAACCAGCAATTTAAAATAATTCTCAAATAGAATTTATATTACTTATAGCATATTCATATAAGTAGTATATTTATAAAACACCAAACAAATATGGATATTGTGATCTGGAATCAGATGCAAAATTAATCAGCTTAATTGGTTGCATTGATCAAAAGTTATAGCATATATGGTTATTTTCGTGTTATTTCCTAACTAGAGTTTGATATGACATAATCAGGTCATAGCAATGATACTAATCAATTAATTGTTTTTAAAATAAAAATAGCTTGCCAAGTCTTTAAAAGGCATTTGTATACCAAATTTAAGCTTAATCAGATGATAGAAAGTTTGTTTTTCCAGGGGGGTAAAATAACCCCATCCACGTAGCCAACCCTTCAAAATATGTCCACGAATGAAGAGTTAAAATGCTTAAAATGTTAAAATGTTAAAAAAATTCCCATTGAATTGGAAGTTTAATTCAACAATTGCTGTGTTTATCCCAACTTGCGACCAGCTGATTTTCGATTTTAACAAACCTATGATGAGAGCTTCGATAGTTCCTCTATTTTATATTTCTTTGTTTTCTACTGAAATGTACTGATTTCACTGTCTGTCACACCTGGAGCATATAATGTGAAATTTTGAATAATTTGTATTGCTCAAAAATATACTCTTTACTATAGGCTTTGCTTTTATGATCTGGTAGAACAAAGTTGTACAGATGGATTCATTTTTAGTCAGGTTTCCTAATCTTTTAATGTAATCTTAATTTTTAATAATGCAATTTAGTATGATTAAATGTTCATGTTTTACAAATCCACTGACTTCAAAATTTCAAATAGCTATTGTATACATTCAGTACAATTTAAAAGATGAAAACTTTGACAAATTCTTCCATTCTTTTCTATCGTTTTCAACAATTTGTGGCAATTATATTTTGGTTGACCGAAACAAATTTTAAAATGCTTTAAAGTCAATACTGCAATGTATAAAATATTAACTGTAATGAAGTTTATTTTTGTAATTCTTATTTATTTCATGACTTGACTTGAATTGAAAACGACAATATTCGCTCAATCAATATATGTACATGTTGGGTCAGAAAATATAGCAATAGAGAAATAATAGTATCGGGATTGTGCTTTCATAAAAAGAAACAGATAAAATGGCACACCTGCATCGAATGTCGTTAATCGATGCAAATAGTCAAAGTTATTTTAATTTATGTATAGGAGTCTTATATATTTTAGTATTTTACAGCATAAGTTTAATTAAAATAATTTACATGCCATAATATATAACTACTTCTCTAAGTATCATTTATTTTAATAAAAAGGAATTTTATAGAGGAAGGATTGTTTAGGCGGGAATCACTAAAGTTATTTTATTCTATGCAGAGGCGGTCCACCTATCCTCGCGCACCTCGTGCGAGGCTCCTTTGCTTTAAGTTGATTAACGGGAAACATTTTTTAAATAGTAATTTTTGCCAAATTGCTCAAAACTTGAAAATTTGGTAATACATTAAAAAAACGGTTTTTGTCTTCTATATTTCTTTAATTAAATTAATAGTTAAAATCTATA
>JAUZND010005475.1:0-11191 GCA_034780555.1 Coelogynopora nodosa
ATTAATTGACACTAAGTTAAAACAATTCACTTTAACACATATAGGCTACATGTAATAATTGCTGGAGTGCACTCTCTCTAAACACCCGATCCGCTCATGAACTGTATTCTAATTATCCAGTTTACCAATATGTTCATTTTGTTTAACTAAATTGCATACTTTGCTAAATTCAAAATAAAAATAATTAAACGTAACAAAATACAAATATTACACATTCTATACTTACATCGGACCAGTTGTCCAATTGTAATGTGCCCAACTGGTCGGCCCAGTTGTGCACAACTGGTCGGTGTGCACAACTTGAACTGGTCGCCAACATTCTGGTCCGACCAGTTGTGCACATGAGAAATGTGAACAACTGGTCGCCAACATATATACTTAAGGGTTCTCTGTCAAAATAGATAATATTGATGTGTTCAGATTATAATATATCTTATATATATATACAAAGTATAATCTTGTTTTTAATTTAGTAATTTTTTTTATCTAATACTTATATTTATAAGCAATCAATGTTTAAGATAACTATAAAATCTTTAGAAATTCCTCATTACTTTAATTAAATGTATGAACTTATGTCTTATATATGCATATATAACTATAGGCCTGTAAATATATATATAACCCATGGTTGGGTTTAATTTAAATTGTAAAATCCAACTGCCAACCATGCACTCTTCATTTCAGTATACATATATAAACCTATTTTACCAACAATGTACCTTTTGGGTTATTACATTGGGTTCACACTGCTTTGGCAAAGACAAAGTACCTATATATATAGACTATGGCTATATAAGATACCAGGGGCATAACCAGGTTTTGTCAAGGGAGGTACATGCTTTGCTAGTAATTTTCTGAAAACATATTTTTTTAATAAACTGAATTTTTACAATAAGAAATAACAGTATACAATATCTGCTATACAGGGTAATTGGGTAATTCCAAATACTATTATAGAATTACAGTCACTACTGATAAACAGAAATTTATTTTTTTATTGGTATATTATTTACTCTGCAATAATAAAACAACACATATAAACATTAGGTAGTTAATTTAAAAAACTGAATGATTTCAGAAATATCAGAAAATATCTTGAATTTCCGAAAATATCTTATTTCTGAAAATATCTTATTTCTGAAAATATCTTTTCCAAAAATATCTTGAATTTCTGAAAAATAGGATTAGGGAATATAGTCTCCCAGCACTCCCTTCTAGCTACATGTACACCCCTGGATACAACCTGTCAGGTTAATTTAATGACAATGCTGGGTATTTAGGATAAAACCTAATACTTTTATTCCACAAAACCTGATAGTGATACTTCTACAATTAAAAAATATTTTTATGTGAGTTTTTCTAACAATTCAAAGATTGGATATTATAAACACTACTTATACATAATTTTATATTAATCCATAGTACCAACCATAAATAATACTCTAACTATAGGCCTAATTATAATTCTACTTCATTTAATTCTATTATATTCAGCTCTAACTCTGATTTAATTTTATTTAAATTTTAACTCTAACTTACTTTGTTTTATGGTAACTAACTCAATACTATTTATTATCACTTTATTTATATAATACCATCTCTCATTCCTCTACTTTTAATTCTAATTAACTCTGATTTTATTTTATATTAACTATCTATCCTAAGGCAGGACATAATTGATTTCTTATTGATTGAGAAGGATTAAGAAAAAATTGCAGTTAGTTTGTTGGAATGAATATTGTCTAAAAACCAAAATCCTTTTCTATATTATACATGTGATGTATAGAACAATAAATATTGTCATTAGAAACTACAAAACTGTTTAAATGTTATGCAAAGGTTATGGAATAAAAAGTTAATGAAAGTATATTATGTCTTAATAGAGTTATAGACAATTGCTTAATGGCTTAATAAAAAGTTTTTTTCATTGACTTACTTTGTTAATTTTGTTTTGTTACTATACATCTGCAAATATAAATGAAAATAAGTTTTAAATAGAGACTTTCAACAAATTGTATTAAAAAATATAATATATTTTTTATTATTAGTTAAGGCAGCTATGTTTTAATGTTATTTTTTCAAATTATTTTAAATATGATTTATTTCATTTCAAAATAAACATATTAATGTAACCATTGTCTGGGGATAGGTGACTGTAGAATATAGAATCTATAGACTATATAAAGTCAAAACAATATGTATGCACAGTCAAAAAAAAAAGTTTTTATTAAGAAGAATTTTAAATATCACTTAGAATAATTAAAAACTTTATACTGAAAGCATTAGAAAATATCATAGATATTTGTTTTTTGTCTATGTTAAAAATAATTTAAATAACAAACTTTTCATGTGTTTTGATATCAAGGTATCAATACTTTATTAAAAACATATTCTACATGATTTTTTTAAAATTAGTATACATCATTTAATTTTTGTGTTTTAAGTAATAGCATTAATTTCAATATATCATTTCTATTGACTATAATGCATGCAAAGTTGTTTTATGTATATTATGTAAGTTGTTTTATATATATATATTTTAAGTAATTATATACCATATACAAAAATAATAATTTTCTAATGATATAAACATTAAAACTGTATGAATTTGCTGTGTCTGTAATGTTTTTACTGACTATCAGACATGTATTTTTTTAAGTGTAGCTGGTAAAATTCACTCAACAAGAATTCAATTATGTCCTGCCCAAGCTAACTAAACCAAACCTAATTTTATTCTGAACAACTTTGATTCCACCATATTATAATTTAACTAACTCTAATTACAATCAGAGTTAGTAGGGTAAAATAGATTGGAATTTGAGATAGTTAAAGAAGAATAGAGTTTGTTAGAATTAAATATAGTATAATAGAGTTTGTTATAATTAAATAGAGTCTGTTATAATTAAATAGAGTCTGTTATAATTAAATAGAGTCTGTTGAAATTAAATAGAGTCTGTTGAAATTAAATAGAGTCTGTTAAAATTAAATAGAGTAGAATCAGATATAGTTATATTTATGGTAAAATAGATTAAAATGTAAGATTGTGATAATTGCTATATTTATTACAAACATTGAGGAAAAAATCAACTCAAGGATCACTTTTACAACTTTCAGTGGCAATCCTGAAATCACTACAGTTTATTCTTACTGCTCAACAACACTGCTGAGGAAATTTTAAGAACTAACTTGTACACATCTCTATCCAATAATGCAAGAGTCATTCCAAAGTAAAACATTGTTATTTTAGGAGCTGATTTATTTTTTATCCAATGACACCCCAATACAACAAGAAACCAAATGTTAACAGCCAGGCTGTTCTAGATCTAATAGCAAAGTGCAGACTAACCATACTGAATACAAGGTTCCAGACTGACAAAGGAAAATTATAGACAAACATGTTCCCAAACTAATAAAAAGAGCAATTAGATTATATTTCTTGAACCTTTAATAGCAGAACAGTGCCAAAAACTGTGAGGCCTACAATTATTTTTACACTGTCCTGGTTTTGCCAGAACAGTCCTATTTCATATATGCCTATTTTCAGGGTCCCATTATTCTGAACAGTGAGCAAATAATATTTAATTGTCATTTTTCAACTTAGTAACAATTTTACACATATTATTTCTTATATGTTCTGAATATATATATATGCACTATCTTACATTTCATAAATAAATTTGAATTTTATATATTCTTATGGACATACATTGTATCTCTGAAATATGTTTATAATTATATACATTGCTACTATTAACATACATATTGATCAAGTCATTCATGAACTTTTGTCTAAGTTTAAAAAGTCCTCTACCAAGGTGAATATTATTATTGATCATATTCATGTATTCCATATTGCCACCATAGCCTAGGTGTTGAAGAATTTGCCAGCCACCAAAGAACTATTTTAACATGACTAAGTTTATGATATATTCAAGTGTACAGCAACTAAGTTTTTCAATTTGTAGTATTTTTATCTTTTTTACCCTCCTCTTACTCTTCAGTTGAAGAACTACAAAACTGGGGTGTCTTCATTTTTTACTTTTGTCCTTAATGCAGTATTTAGTAAAACACCCTGACTAACAAAATGTGGGCCAACTGAGATATTTCTCTGTGAGGTAATTGTATGTATGGCTTTTTTTTACATTGGTAAGCATAATAGGCATATACCTTCCACTCAAGAAAACTTTTAACATACAAATTTGTAATGAATAAAATTCTTACTATTTGGCAAACTACAAACAGTAGAACAACTGCATAAAAATTAGGTATTGTGCACACTAGTATTGGAATATTACAGTTTTTAGACTTTATGAATTGGGTTCAAAGAATGTTGATTTTAAAAAGTGATAGTGCAAATGAAAATCGAGATTCACTGTAATGTTCTTGCAGATTGTTTCAATCTTCTAAGTGCATAAAACGAGGATATTTTCAAAATTTTCAACCACATTCAACACATCCATCCCTCACATTAGCAGAAAGCAAAGCAGAACAAAAATTATCACAGTCAAACCAAATCATAATACAAAACAGGTTCCCCCCCACTCTGATCACTAAACATCTCTGTCTAAATCATGTGAAAGTGACCTTTGTTTAACTAAACAGCCATGTTTCTAAATTTGACCCCTTCCTTATAAAGTTTTTATAATCCAACTAACTAAATCATTAACCCCATGAAAATGTGTTTACATATTATCTATAAAAGTAATCAAATAACTAATTCTAAGTACAATATAGTTATGTTTACTACCATGTGATCTTTTATTCCTTGTTGAGCACTAGTTTGGTAAGCAGGGCTGTATTTATTGGTATCCCGGTATCCTGCTCGATACCAAATTATTTCCAGGGATACCAGTTTATTGGTATCCTGGGCAGGATACCATTTCTTAGATAGGTGAAACTAATGTATAAATTGTGTACTCAGTCGCAATTTCGATAGTATAGTATGTCTATCAAATGGAAAGAAATATTCTGACAAAGAGAGTTGGATGACATATTAATAGATATTTTACTGCCTGCATGCATACACACAAACACATTCAACAGATTATTTTGAGGTTTTTCTACATTTAATTATAAAATCTTAGGATACCTGATTATTTTCCTGGATACCATATTATTTCCTGGGATACCAGTTATTTTTATTGGTATCCTGGGAGGGATACCAGAAAAATAAAATGTAATATGCCCCTGGTAAGTAATCTTTAGACAGCTTATTAGTATTATTTTATATGAGAGCCCAGGCTACGGTATAATATGTATATACATATATTTTAATAATATGCTCTTTGTTTTCCATACTTTCTTTAATAGTGATTTGTAGGATCTTTAGTGGCCTATCTTTATACAATATCCTAAACATTCTTCTATATGGCCACATTTTATGACCCCAAACTATGGGTCCTTGAAGTTAGTACAACTCTCAGTTTTATGAAATTGCTTCTCATTATCTCTATTGTTGCACTCTCTTTATTATCGCTTTTACCATCAGCTGTTATCAATAGCCCTAAAAGTTCAACATCTTTACCTGTTTGAGTAACTGTCCATGCATTAATATCTCTAATCTGGGGGTTTCTTTGTGACTAACAAGTATTGTGATTGACCATTGTCATAACCATTGCAACTGACAACCTAACATTCATTTTTAAGCCACAGTGTTCATATCGGTCCCATTTTCTTATCTAATTTATCTTCATTACTTAGTCTTTGGTCAAATTGTTACAACCTGGACAGATCATACATATTCTCAATTTCCTCACAATAAATTTTCGAATTCATGCATAATTTCAAGATTGGTGTCTCTGGCATTTTCAATGTTAACCTCATTTTCACAAACTATAAGCAAATCTGAACTAGGAACGAACCTTCTCTTCATCAGCCTGTTATGTTTAAGCATTTTATTCTAATGTTTTAATATAATCGATCTCAGTTATAAAAATATTAATGAATATTCTGTAAATTTTAATTTTAAAAGTATAATAAAATTATAAATAATAAACATAATCAAAATAATATTATTTTTTATTCCTATTTTTGTATTTTTCTGATAAAACTGCTATTTATAATTTAATTGTAAAAATTAGATAGCTATAATGAATGAATAATTATATTCTTATTTCAGTGTTAGTTTAATTCAGTTTTGCAGTAAAAAAATAAATAAATGTTTCAACATACTGTGTTCTCTGGTGGACACAATTAATATAATAGTAAGATTCTATATATAGTTATCCTCAATATTTAATTGTATTGTATTCTTCCTTTTTTTACAGGTTAACTTTTCACCAATTTGGTTTATTTAATTACATTTATGTATAGCCTATACGTGTTAAGCCTCAATGCCAGAACCTTCTGAATTTTCATCATACACATTTGAGAAGTCGATTGACTTAGAATTCCTTAATGTAGTATAGGGAGGATACAGCATTTAGTTGTTATTTAATTTTTACTTTCTCTTATTTTAAATTTCCTGAAAAGTAAAATATTGTGTTAAACTTGATAGGTTATTCACATAATGACATGTTTTTAAATAGAATAATGTGAAAACAATAAACCCAATTTAAATAAAATGGTTGCATATGATAAACTTATTTTGTATATGATCTAAAATTATATCTATATCAACTTTGCTTTAAAAGTTATACATATTTTTTGACAATTTTTACATCATGTGAATGACAATATTTAAATATTATAGGAGTAGAAAATGACAAAAAGGCACTTTGTTACATTGTACTGTGTAATTGATTTAAATTAACAGAATATTTCATAAAATAAAACACATTTTGTTTAGTAAAAACAATTATTATTAGGTTATGGTACCATAAAACACATTTGTGAATTATATATATATTTAAATTGATGTTTATATATTTCATTTTACTGGTTTTAATAAGTAAATCATTGTTAATTCTTTAGTTTGGTTTCCTTTTAATAATTTTTAAAACATGTATTTCAAGTACCTAATTATGCAAAAAGTTTTTTTTTTGTTTAGAGTAATTTTGTCTTTACAACAACAAAAATCTGTCATGCAAAAATTGTTATTTAAAAGTCCTAATTAGGCAGATAAGAAATAATAAGAGTTTACTGTATGTGATAAAGAAAAGAGGAGCTATACCAAAATTCAGGGAACTTCACAAGGAACCTATATTTTTTATTAGATACAATTATATTCAGTAAGCAATATGCATCATGTAGTTTTATAATGTAACAATGTCTAACATGTTATATTTTCATTACACCTAGTCACAATATAGTCGTATTATGAAATGTTCTATGTGTATAACTTTTATTTTTTGCATTTAATTAACAAATAATTAACCTTACATTTAATACTACAATACAAACTTTCTTATTTTGTTTTTCACAAACATTGACTTTTGTTTATTATTAATAAGCAGTTACCCACACACTCCTAAGTATGAAAGCCAGAGAACTTTGAAATATTTAAACATATTTATTTTTTAAATAAACATTTTCTTATCACTTTTCAGATGATTTCCTTCTTGGATTTACCGCATGATGATGTCATCAACCCTTTAATTCTATCAATCCTTGATTTTGACTCCCTCTATGCTTTGTTCAATTGTTCAAACAACTATCGGTCATTGATTATACAGTTTTGTGCAACTAATAAAACAGTGGACTTCCACAAAAATCCTGTGAATAAAGCAATATCACATGTTTTTTACCAGAAGAGTATTTTGTCATCAACAAATCTATGCTGTTTAAATTTACCCAAGAGTGAAGAGCCTTGGCTTGATAGACAATTGATAACATCTATACTTAAAAGCAATCCTAGACTTAGATATGTTAGCTTCAATGAGTGTGCTTCATTTGATGATCACTGTTTGCTTGTACTTTCAATTAATTGTCTTTTAGTAAGCAGGATAGGTTTTTCACGATGTTTAGCAGTTACAAATAATGGCATTGATGTTTTGCTATCTAAGCTAGGCTCAAATCTTGTTCATCTTGATCTATCATATTGTACAGGTATAAATGATGCCAATCAATTGAAGAGTAGTATCATATTGTGCACTCAGTAAGTTGTTTGCAATGTTTATGTTTAGCTCTTGTTTGATATGTTATCTATTTCATATCTGTTTATTTATAGATTAAAAGCTAAACTCGTTTTTTACGTTGTTTATTTCATGTAATATTCAATTAAATTTATAGATAGTTTCCCATTGTAAATCTTCCTGTAAATATATATTACTGTTGTTATATTCTTTGTTTGGACTTATTTTCAATGTTGTGTTGTAAATATTGAACCACAGTCTAATATGCCACATGTAATGCATATTTAATCAACTATTGTTATCTGCAGACATAGATTTAGACATTGATATTGATAATCTGAATAAGTTATAAGAGTCACAGTTTATGCGAAAGATGAGGAGGAAAATACTATTTTTTAGTTTCAAAGGAATGTTTATTATGACATCTGGAGGATTGTAATGATCCAAATGATACCATTTAAATAATATAAGGGTGCTTAATAAGTTGAAAATCGTTGTTCTTTTTATATAGTAATAGATATCTATAACATATATAATAATGTAGTTTCTATATTTATATATTTAGTACCTGCATTATTTCAGTTATGTTTACTTCCAAAGACTTTTAGCTAAATAATTAAACTAAGATATAATAGCAGTAAAGGTAACTTTTTTTCCTGTTTTATTGTTAAATCTTTTTTTAACTTACCATGCATTCTATTTCTTAACATTTAGATTACTCTCACTGTGTGTCGCTGGATTAACCGTGGTAGACGATGATTTTCTTGGACAACTTCGTTCCTGTAAACGTCTGAAAGAGCTGGATGTTTCGCAGTGTACTAAGTTAACTGATGTAGGCTTATTGTAAGTTGGCATCTACATATTTAAATTATTTACATATTTATTAAAATTTTAAACGCACAAAACAAGTAAAGGTGAAATATTTACCGTCAGAAGCTGGCTATTTAAAAATACAGAATAGTTAATCCCCTTGTATACTTTTTTTTTTAAATCAAAGAAATTGAAAATAATTGGAATGTTAATTTTTCAAATAATTATAAATCAAACTGTTGTAAAAATTATACGTCAAAAAATCATTTTTATAGTCATAACAATGTTTTTACTCGTAAAAACAAACGAAATAACCGTTTTAATTTATCTTCGAGATATTAAAAAATTCATGTCATATTCCCTTCTTTATTATATATAATTGAAATATAATAAACAAATATATATATAATATATTTATGAAATGATGTGTTATATTATATATAATTTGACACTAGATTAAATAAAGCACATATTTGTGATAGAATGCGTTAGGGTGAGGCTAGGCTATAGGTATTAAAGGTACTAGGACTTGCTCAACTTTCTTTTTCGTGTAATGAAACAGTATTTAAGAAATTAATTACCTAAAGTTCACTATTCTATTTACGTTTTTCTTCTGTTATTATATAACATCTGTGTTGGTTTTTTTTTATTAAAAAACTAATTTTCATTATATTTCGTTTTTAAATGACGTAAATTTGATATTTTTTCAATTTATGACCTACTACTAATACCAACAAAGCATAATCTTATCACTTATCGTAATTTTATTGATTTTTAAAAGACATTTAACCGTGTTTGGTATCATTATCAAGCACTAAGGACCATCTTGAAGAATCATAAGAACGATATTGACATAATGAAGTCTACTGAAAATTGTACACGTAAAAAAGTGCCGCTTAATTATACTGTTTGAAAAGCAGCTAATTTCAAACTACCGTAAGAGTCAGACTGGGTCACTTTGCTTATTTAATATCAATATGGAATGACCATAAGCAAAGAAAAGAGCAAGATCAGGATAAATAATGAGAAACTGTAAATATTTAGGCACAACAAAACAAATAATAAAATATCTGAGAGTTAAATAAGAACAAGAATGGGTATCGCATCAGCGCATTTTGCAAGCTCAATACTTTGCTGAAAGGCAAAGAAATCACGCTCGCCACCAAAAGCCAGATAAGTTTATTTCTATTTTTTTAATACATGTAAAATACTTTCCATGTGCTGCGAAAAACTCTTTTGTTCTGTATTAGTAATATGAAATTTTCACAGTTAAGTTTTTATTGAATGAGTTATTTGGTTCAATATTTAGTTTTCAAAATATTAGCTTCGACCTCATGAAATGTAAAATATGTTTAGGATATTTTCCTTTCTTTTTATATGTAAAAAAATAATTTAAACCATTCCACCGTGAATTCATTTTAATAAAATCAAGCTATTGTTAATTTCACTAATTTTAAAACTATAGCAAAACATTTAATTACATATACTATAGTATCCTATCTTAAATATTGAGATTAGTTTAGAAACATTTCCATCCATGATTATGTTTAAAAAAATCCACAATTGGTGTTTAAGTATTGTAAAGTTATATATGTCATAATAAATACTATATATTTTTCAACCAAAAAACAGTTTTTGTCAAACGTTATAATTTTATAGTTTTATTAAATACTCAGTTCTGACTATTTTATCTCATCAGAAGATATACTTTTTTAATAGAATATTAAAAAAGAATTGGGTAATATTTTCCCATACTTATTGCAGCTTCAAAATGTTATTCATTCTTTTCATGGTGTGTTATATATACGTTATATTCGTTATATCATCGTTTCTGTTTCTGATTGTATCTAAAAATTGAACAATGTTATGTTAGTTATAATAGTTCTCCACCATTGCGTTGATGATATACAAAACAATAATGAAGGCCAAAATACACAACACAATAAATAACTATTCATTTTATGTATATCTATTTCAGAATCGATTAAAGTAAAAAGATTTGGTATCTATCATATAACATTTGAAAATTAAAAAGAATAAACGGACCTGCCAACCAAGCGCGACGCGCCTAAACCGGAGGAAACTCCACGCATCGAAAAATTAATTTTAGTCCCCACTAAGCACGAAACACCATATATATGCTATTATGTCTCTATAGAGATATTTGTCTATCTATATAAACAGACCACATGCTATATCTGTTTAACTACTTCAGCTCGGTATCACGTATAGATTGGGTAGATAAGTATGCATTGTTTGTTCACGACCAATGCATACAATCTGTGTTACTGACAGTGCCGTACCCAGCATTGAGGCACCTGAGGCACGTGCCTCCTCAAAAAAGGAAACCTTCCTTAGTGCCCTTT
>JAUZND010005476.1:0-31780 GCA_034780555.1 Coelogynopora nodosa
ATTTTGCAAAACATTTGGTAGATTTCTAATTGTAGGGAAAAGCAAAATGTAATTGACTGTACAACACTCTAAAGTGAATTATTTTGACTATATAATTCTATTTGCAGGTAATCTGACAACCTTCAATGAAGGGCATGCCCTGAATCTCTGGGCCAGGTCACTGAAAGAAGAATTGAAGAAAGTCAGCAGCAATATTCAGGCTCTGGAAAAGAAGAAGTTGGCTGATGAGTGACTGATAGATTTGTTAAAACTTCAACTTGTATGATATATATTGTGTTACTTTTAAATTCAATAAAAATTGTGTGGATGTTTTGAAATTTTTTTATCTATCCAAATGTGTCGGGAATTAGTCAGGAATTTTATCAGGCAGATGAAGTGGCAACCCTGATAATAACTAATATAAATATAAAAATACTGTTATATATATTGTTATTGTAAGTTATACCAAATGAATAAAATGCTATGTTGTTATGAGCTAAATATTTTAGACAGAATTTTTTTCTCTATTTTTTATATATGTCCACCTAAAATATTTAGCTTATAAAAACAACATAATATTTTATTCATTCTGTATAACTTACAATACTAATATTATATATTATTAATATAATATAACAGTATTTTCATATTTATATTACCTATTATGTATATATATAACCTAAGTGGACACATAGCCTAGAATTTATTTTTCCGACTAGGCGGACATATAACATCTTTGATAATAATAATTATTTATACCTTTTTTTTAACATCACCACACAGTGGCAGAACAACAATGGCTATGGCTTTAGTAGTATATAATTAATATTAATAATCTATTTTAATAATAATGAAACAGGCCTTAAGAATTTCTGTAAAAAAGGCAGTTGAATAGTCTATTTGGTTGTTTCCCCGGTAATGGGTGAATAACTAAGTGCTGTGAAAAATATAATATGTTGATAGAGAATAAGTTAAAGAAGTTACATTGGCGATTCTTCTCCAATAAAGAGAAGATTACCTTGTCTTTCAATATTAAAAATTATTAGACATTTAAAAATTTAACCAACAGTAGCTTCTATTTTCACTGAAAATGAAAGTGGCTGAATATATAAGCCATAAGGCATAACTGTCTTACAGTATTTAGCCATAAATTAATCCAATTTATCCATTTTAACCACCTGGCTAATTTAGCCATATATGGATATGATATCCACATGTGGCTAGTTTAACTATTTCCTATTATTAGTGTATAATAATTTAAATTTTTGTTTACATAGTTTTAATTATCCTTTGAAAATTAATTAAAAAGGAAGAAACAAGGAAGCTACTTTAAGAAAGGAGTGGTATCAAGATCAACTTCTTAAAGTGTGAAGCTGTAGATACTGGCTTATCAGGAATATAATTTCAGAACATACCAACATTAGCTTATCCTTTGTTTACTAACATATGTGTACTCACAATGACCATGGCCATTCACATTACCAATGAGCATGTGGCCTTTTAAATTGTCTATCCTCCATTCTGAACTGAATTATTTTAAGAGACTGGCTTTAGAGTCTCAAGCAATCAAATGAATGGCTGCAAAGGCAGACATACATTGGGTTTCCTGTGACTCTATATACCCTGAATTTTTTATACAGAGTATGCTGATCAATATCAAAAATATCTGATTGTAATTCTCTCTTTCTCCTCAATTTGTTTCTTTTGTGAAATATTCAGGGCTGTGCATCTTCTGTTGACTGGCAAAAATTCTACACTTTCTCTGGGTAAAGATATATCTCTAATGGTAGACCTGATCATCCTTTCTAGTTATATGGCCTGCATCCAGTCTGGTCATAAATCTAACTAGCATTCAGGATAGGAGAAGGTTACTCTGAATAGAAATCCCTCTGCTGCCTTGTAGAGTATGCTAAGTGACTTTTTGTTTAATAACTTTCATAACAAATTGGGGGCACATCCCCTTTACCCCCTGCCAGGGGCTTAGCTTCTGGTCCCCACTGAGGGCTATGACCCAAACCCTCTAATGTCACACCCATCATGTGGTCTATTGCTATATTTTGATAATGTTCTACAAATTTCTCATTTCACCATTCTCACTCCTGTATTATTATATTTTGTTTTGTATATATTATTATATTTTGCTGCACCTGATTAGTATTAGCTCTGACACTGTCATTACTTATTATTATTTTATAGTTTTTTTGTACCTACAGATTTCAAAACATTACATTAACTTTTATAAATGAATTGTGAACTTTGTTTGTTTGATTAATACAGTATTTAATGACTAGATAATTATTGTTTGCTATGTAATTTTGTAAAAATTAATAATAGGATTTGTCATTATAAATATATTTTCATATGACATGTACTGTGATTTATTATTATATATACTATATATAATTACCGTATTACATATATTTATTTAAATATAAGTGTAGTAATTGTCTAAGAAAAGAAATACAAATAAAGGAATTGTTACACTGATATATATTATACAATAGTTTTCAGGAAAAAGTGCACTTAATTATTTGTTTTAACTTTTATAGATAATTGTTCTATTATTGTCAATATCAGGTATTTCTAAATCTTTTTTTTCAAATATTTACTATAATTTCATATACTTTATCCATCGATAAATGAAGTAGTATAATTAATTTTATTTCACTTAAGTAATTCAGTCACAAACTGTATGGCTAAGTTTGCCATTTTCATAATGTCAGGGTTTGTACCAACACTTGAAAACCCTCGATTTTACAGTTCTCCTTGAAAACCCTTGACATTTAAGAAGTATCTGTCAAATACATTGAATTTTTTTGTTTTATTAGTTAAAAAATTGGTGTCTATAAGTATAATATATATTTTCAGGTTTAGCAAAATTTAGCAGTTTGAAATGCTTTCCCTGTGTAATAAATATGGTTTCTACTACTTGATAGTAATATATTTGTATTAACTTTTGCTAAGCACAGTCACTATTTAAGATTTTTTTTTAATAATTGGAGATGAAGGACATTAATTTGTTGTATTATTACTTTATCATGTTGGTATTATCTTACACCAGAGAGTGAACTGTGATTTAAAAAGTGTAATTTCAGTTTCAAATCTGTGATGGGGGTTCTTGTCAAAAATGGGAAAAAATCTATTTATTTCATGCATTCCACTTTATCTATATCTACCTCTATTTCTTATACTGTTTATACTTATGTTTTTTCCATTATCAATAAAATGGTGTGTATTGGACCTGTGTAGGGGTGGAAGGAACTGGCTAAAAAACTTAACTTCTATTTTATGTTACAGTCTTAAAAATAATTTGAAGGAGGGCAATAACAGTCCTGGAAAATTTGAAATAAGGAGAAACTACCCATTTAACATAATAAAATAACCCTTGAATTTTAAGATTAGGGAGGTGTACAACCCTGTGGTATACCCATATTTTAAAAATTCACAGTTATGTTATTATTATTTTAACATTTTTATGACAAAACTAAATATTATGTTTTTTATAAAAAAATATTAGTTTATTCTCTCTATTCTGGGTGAAATATATCATTTGAAAATATATTAAAAAAAAAAACTGGAAGTTTAGACAAGTAGTATTTATCCACATAATTTATTTTATTATTGGGTAGGAACTATCATGTAAAAACATTTGCGATTACAGATTTTTATATACATTTGTTTAAAAAGTCACTCAGTGAACATGTAATACTTTTAGAATAGATTAGTTACTTTTGAGCTAGCTATCACTTATAACCTTATGTTTAGATAAATA
This sequence comes from Coelogynopora nodosa, assembly GCA_034780555.1. Lineage (NCBI taxonomy): Eukaryota > Metazoa > Platyhelminthes > Proseriata > Coelogynoporidae > Coelogynopora > Coelogynopora nodosa. Next base: position 3,752 of record JAUZND010005476.1, read on the forward strand.
AAAGTGCACTTTGTGTTATTTTCTTAAATTTACAGTAAATTCTTTAACAGCTTCATCAGTTGCACCTCCTTTGACAGTGGCATCTTCTTCAACAATGTCATTAACTGCATCTCCTTCAACATTATCATCAGCTATGGACAAAGAGGCCTGACAATAAGCCAGCTCCCTCATTGGGAGAGAAGTCATTGTCCACACTACAGGTGATCCCATGAACATACATGCCTCATATTCATAGTCGCATCATGACTGACAGGTTTACACCATCACCCAGATATGCTGATTGAACAGCTCTGGAGTGGACATTGCCATTGGTTTACCAGAGTATTGAATTTGCATGGATGAGGGGTGGCCTCCTACATCTTTTTATTGTTAAGAGGGCATGATACTTTGGAGCACTAGCTCCAGAAGTTTCCAATCATTGAAATATGGATACCACCTCAAAAAAAACTTTAAACAGAATAATTAGCTGCACCTTCTACAACAACGTTTTTAGTTACAAGTCCTTCAACAGCATCATTAGCTGCATCTTCTTCAGCAATATCATCAACTGCATCTTCTTCAGCAATATCACAAGCTTCATATTATTCAACAATAACATCAGTTGCACCCTTTTCAACAACCTGTCTCTTATTACCATTCCCTTTACAACATTAGCATCTACTTTCCTTAATTCATAAGGTAATTTTATAAAGTAGTACCAATTAAATGAAATTATGAAAAGGGCTATGAAATAATAATGAATCACACCCCCTTTCTTCCTCTTATGTGTTGCATGAGATTTTTTTCTGCAATTTATTTGTTTAATATAATCCCCAAATAAGTCATTTCCTATGGTAACTGAGAAAGATTTTTTTATTTAACACAGTGTGCTTACACTAAATGCATGAGTTTATCACTAAACACATTAATAATATTTATGTATTAATAGTAAACAAAAGTTAACATTTGAATTATTACTATATTAATGTAATTTTTATGTGTTTAATTAAATTATTTTGTAAGATTTTCTTAATAAAATACTCATTATTAGAAAATAGAAATATAGAAAATATAGTAATTATAATTATATTTTTAGTGCCATAAATTGCACGGTATATCAATAGCATTAAATAAAATGTAGTGCTTAAACATTTAAAATAGTGAACATAGTACTATAAATATGAGATCATAACATTGGCCAGAGCAGCACACTTGGCTGTCAGGAATTTTAATTTGAAAATCTTTGCAAATAGAAACTCAAAATCTAATTTCCTTGTGGGAATAAAAGATGCCACAAAGTTTTTATTGCTAACAGACCGAGAACACTTGTTATGCAAATTACCCCAAATTATTTCTGTGCTTACTAAAGTATATTATTAAATAATGTAAATTGTTAGATGAATATGAATGCCCTTTTATAATACAAGTGTAGCTAAAATAAAAAAACAAAGACTACTACAGAAAAGACTCCAACTAAACAGATCTAAAACAGGGATTTCCCAGAATATTACAGATTAATTTAGTATTTGTCCAAACACACCCTCGATATGATAAAAGATGCTGCAGGATACTCCTTACAATACTAGGTGCTTGTTATTTTCGTCTGATGTACTCAAGTAAGTACATGCAACGAAGTTTAATCTGTTCAAATCTATAGTGAGGTGACCTATTGTTGGTGCATTTTAAAAGGATTTATAACAACTGCCCTGTTGCACGAAGTTTATTTTACAAAATGGAAGCTATCAGATCTAATTATGGTAAATGTTCTGAGTCTGTATAGTTTGAGATATTTGTGGTAACTTGTTCGCCTGTTTTAAGATAAACTTGAACACTTCTATTAACCACTGTACAATTGGTGATGAAGTATGGATATGCATGTATTCTTCATATACACTACTTACACCATGTAGAAAAAGTGTGTTAACAAAATAGGCCTTAGCATAGAAATAAATTAGATGGCGCTCCTATTTTAGTTACACTTGCCTTATAATACCGTGAACATATATTGTATACACACGTGTTCTGGGTCTGTTTATGATGAAGACTTGGTGGCATCTTTTGTTCCCAGCTTAGCATTATATTGTAGTGAGTGGCGGTCAAACAGCGCTGGTCAATATTAATGGACCGAATATTATTTAAAATATATGTATCTATCTATAATTTAAATTACTAACAAATTTATAAATAGTATATCTGTAGTAATAATATATATCTAATTTTAATTGTATGTAATATATTTTGGTGTTCAAATAATTTTATAAAATGTATGGTATATAAGACACTTATTCATTATAGCAATGCAATTGTTTAAGTATAATTAGAATAATTCTAAAGAAAGATCGAATGAGATACATCATTGTTTGAGGAATTTTACTGCACTAAAAGGTTAGTTTCCAGAGCAATTTTGTCAGAGTCTGTATTAAACCTGCATTCTATAACCAAAACAAAAATATGTACAATTTCCACAATATACCTGTTGCAAAGGTTAGGAGCAGCAGTCATCTTTAATTACAATATATTCAATGTCTTCAGGGTATAGTGAGTCATAACACAAAGATATACTTTCATTTTAAGCTATTAATAGTATTAATAGTATTAACAAATATGTATTACATCCACCAAGCCCACAACTAATAACTTTTATATCTAAATTTATATAAAAATTAGTATAGTTTGTTTATTTACATAAAACTGTGTTATAATATTGTTTGTTAGAACTTTCTGCCAATTAACTTTAATATAGATATGCACACTTTTGCTTCATCAATTATGGTGGTGTTTTGCAATTAAATTGATCAGGCTTTCTAGTCAATAGTCTAATGTATATTTATGTATGTAGGTAGCACTTTATAGTTCAAATGTTACTGGATTTTTCTGTTGTACAACTCATACACAAGCCATCATCCCTCTTTTACTTCCAATATTTTACCAGTAAAAGTATTAATTTTCGCATTAGATTCTCATTTAGTAAGTGTCTACTTTTTTAATTTAGGTAATAATGATTTAATTGTGATTCTAACAGTTGACTAAATACATTTGTTTTTTTATATTACCAGAAGCAGCTGAAAACAACCAGTTAAAAAAATATGGAGAATTCTTAACCTCATTCTCGCACAGTCTTGATGATTTTATAGAAGAAAATGGCAACTGTGTCACTTCAACCTGGGATAGCTTTCTTGATCCAATTGAACTCCAGTGTGTTCCAATGGAAATGAGTAACTTGCTTGGATTGGTCAACACTGATAATAAAATATTTAACAAGATTATTGTAACACTGGCTGCTTGTTGCTCAGAATTGGTCTATCTTAAACATGAAGCAGACGCGAAATATGTGCCAGCATTACTATATTATGGAGAAGGTGGTATGTAACTATAGTTAATGTACTTGTTAATTGATATTGTATTTAAAATGTTATTAGCTACTTTCAAATATTATATTTTCTAATATGTATTTTTACTTTATTTATACATAATAATTTTTGGTTTTTAAATATGGTTTAAAAAAACAAGTAATTATGATACAAATTTCTACATTTGTGGATGCAGATCAAAAGGAAAAGTTTGAAGCTGTAGATAATTTGTTATACTGAATGTGATGGTTTATAAGTATATTATGTTATACTATTAATAATTTTAATTTCTCCCTTGTTGTTATAAGAAGTGAAAAATTTATAATTACTACATTAATAAATAATCATAAGTCACAAAATTAAAACATATTTAAATGGTTTCTAAACTTAATATTATTTTCGTGGTATATTTGATTCTAACATTCGAAATGTTTACTGTATAAATTAAAATCTTATAATAAAAATTGTGAAGGTTTCCAAAAAAATTAGATGTATGTTTAGAACAATAAATTATTTAATTGATAATTTTTTAAATTAATATATGACATTTTATTTTCATAAATGTCTTGTCAGATTATTAGAAAAGAAAATATTTTTACTTGCGTTTATAACAATTATTTACGATTTTAGTTTATATGTGTTTTAACATGTTTTTTATGCCACTCTTTAATACGTAATAGCTATTTACACTGTTTGGTTAAGAATTAACCGTTCTGGTTATTAAAATTTGACGTTTAATTTTATTAAATTGCAATATACAACTTAAAAGAACAATAACATTAGATAAATCAGCTGAATTAATTACACTAATCCGATTGCTCCTTCACGTATGCTTTATAGTTGTTTTAAGAGTAGTTATCTAACTAATTACCTGTTACTAATTTTATCATGTTATGTTGCTTAAGTTACCTTATTTACATGATTAGTTCCCGACCAGTGCTACGAAGATGGTAAGATTCCTATTCAACTTGGAAGGTTTCTTCCGCAACTTCAGGTAAGATTTTTTTTATCATTAACTGCGTTTTTTATTTAGAATTATTAAAATCATTATATATTATTATTGTTTTGGTTAAATTCGTATTTCTAAATTTTAGTATTTTGCATACTGTCATAATAATTTGTCAAATTTGAAGTAATTGTTGCTCAAATATATTCAAATTATACAGTTAAATGCTTGAATTTCAAACTAATCAATGATTATGCATTTAACATCTTGAAAAGGGAATCCGTCTGTATTTTTTTGATAGAATCTGCTCTGTTTTGTCAACCGCTGTGATGAGGCCGTGAAGCATACAGTACAACAATTGTCCTGTCTCTACATAAGATCTGCGTGCGTTTATGTTTTACTCTTTTTATCTGTGTTTGTATGTGTATTGTTTCAATGAAATATAAAGTTCCACCACTGTTTATTGTTAACATTTCAGGGGTCCAAATAAATTGTTTGATGTCACGGATGTCCATTTTTCGGTTAGTGATAAATCCTATTTGGTTTTCTATAAGTAAATGCTCGTAATATATGTGAAAATATTGATTATACTGTGAAAAAATAATGACATAGGTGGAACGACTGATATGGTGATAATTGTAACATTTGGTTTTATTTCACAAATCTTGAAATGTATATTGTAATTTATTGTATTAAAGTTCTATTGTTTATTATTGTATAACAACTGAATAATTATAAGTTATAAATAAAATAAGACTATGCTGCGGCGAAAAAATATAACTTTGTCAATGAGAATGTCAACTGTCAATGTTATATAATAAATTTATTTGCATTTATTTAATGTTAACTTTAGTACAATTTATTGTAAAGTTTCGATACATGTAATATCCAAATAAAATTTAGTCATTAGTAATGTTACCATTACTAATTAATTATACTGAATGACCTGTTGTAGTGTACTGTTGTTATCGTTTTACGTTACGTAATATCATTGTTTATAAATGTATTAATACATTTCTTTTTCATAATAATATTAAAATGCAAATTTTAGTTTATTTATTTGTAAAAATAATCTATAATTTTCCATTATAGGTAGTATTTCAGCACCTGTCAGATCTATTGACAGTTCTCATCACTTTGGATGAAATTCTAGTTGGTCCAAGTGTGCTTCAGGAAGATTGGGAATTATACAAAAGGTAATTAATTTTTAGGATCTACACTTCACTGTTGTCATAATTGTGTCCCCATCATTATTTTCATAATATATGTTATACGTTAATGGAAGGAAAATACTGTATATGTAAAATATTAGTAATGGAATGTGTGAGAAAATATACTTCAAAAATATTTAAAACTAAGTATGCCCGAATTCCTATGAGACATGTTTTCTAAATTTAAGAAAATACAACTGTAGTTGAAAGTTAAAACTGTCGACAAAGATTAAATTATCAATAGCTATTGCACAGAATCTTCTATTTTACTATAGAATTCACAGATTGCATCTAATCAAAACATATCAACAGTTAGATTACAAAGGTGAAATTTATACACATAGTAAACAAATTATCAACGATTAGAAAATTGACAATAATTTAAATGTATTCCGTCATTGCTGAAAAACAAGAAGCGTTTGAATATTTCTGAAATAGTGTCAAATCAACTGAATCAATTGAAATCTATCAATTGAAATCAATTGAAGGTACTTAATAGGTTGTACCAACCCTAGTCTCATAGATGACAAAACAATTTGTTCGTGGTGGCTGAACGAATAGCTTAGTTATTTTTTCACTAACATGATTGAAAATCAAGCCCAGTTCTACAAAGTATGAACGTAGGACAAGATATGTAAGGAAATAGAAAATTGAATTTTGCAATAGTAATTACAATTGTATGCTTAAAAATATTGAAATCTAAATTCTTAGTTATTGTGTCTTGTATCATGCAGCCTCTTTAATTAAAGCAAACACGATTTCAATATTTTTAAAATATATTCCGAAAAGATTCCGAAAGACAAAATGTCGGAATTTCAGACAAATAATTAAGGCAGAGCGGGGTACCATGTCACTCCAAAAATCGACACCTGTAATCACATTTATTTTGATAATTAACTATTAATTTTATTTGATCCTATTATCATTATTTTAAAATGATCCCAATATAAATAAATAAATGTTTCTCGGTTGCGCACTTTCCAATTAATTTCTAAATATGTAATATGTAATTGTTATCGTAAATAAATATGATATTCTTTTTTTTCGTAATATAAATATACAATATACTTATATGAATTCTATCCACACTAACCATTTAAACGTTTCAGAATTTTAACCTCTGTCAAACACGACCCAAACAAGTACGACTTTTCCTTGGAAAAAGTAAAACCATTTGAGATGCTCTTGATGACAATGGAGGGTCGACTCATGGATGGCAAAATCTTTCAGGTAATATCAGTCCTTCAATTGAGCATACGTTTTCATACTTATGTTGGATTTGTATATCCCCAATTTCAATTTTTATATAATTGCTGTTGGTGTAATTTTAGATAAAATTGCAAAAAAAATGACGATGGCGTCAAAATTAAAATAAATAGTGGAAAATGTGGAAATGTTTAACAGAACGTTTTGATGAACTAATCTTATTAGTCGATCATTCTTCTCTTCCACCTGCCTCCTAGTTCTCTTCCACTTTCCTATTAATTTTGCTTTTATGATTCATCTACTTGTCGGATATATGTTTTCGATTAATATGTGAATAATATATTCTCTAAAAGTTTGAGACAAGAGACAATCGTGAAATCTCTTGATTATTCAATCAAATATACCCGCAAAATGCGTATAAGTGGTCTGTTGTGTAAGCACACCGGCTAATGTATATCACCTATTATTCCGGGCAGGCATGTGTGGAGCAGAACTTTGAGGACACCGCTGCGGGGGTGCACGTCCGGCCCAACACGGTTCTCATCGAATATTTCGCCGCGTCGATCAAGACGACCCTGGCCGACCTGGACACCCGGCTCAGCAGCAGTGGCAGTGGCCAGGAAACCATGGAAACCACCGAGCGGGTACAGTTTGCGGGGCTGTGCGGCCTGGTGGCGCTCCACTTCAACTTGTTCGGCAGTTTCGATCGGAAGCTGTTCAGGGACATCTTCTCCTTCCACAGCAAGGTGCGGTGTATTAATCGAAGGCTTGCTGGAGTCTTGGAAATGTCTATGCTGAAATTCTAGATGTTTTATCAAATGTCCCGAAGATTGTTTTATCTCGAATGATACTGTTGAGGGATATTTAGAGAACTTTTTAAAAATATTTGAATATCTTTTGTTTTTTAAATATTATATTAAAACTATAAAGATTGTAGTTTATATAATCGTTTATTTGGAAATAGGAATAAAAGCCTTGGGATTTGAGACCCCTATGTATATGCTTTGTTCATTGGGACCCCTATGAACGCTGTGTAGGCGAGGATATATTTTAGTGTAATTAGTAAGTGTTGGTGAGGTGTAGTGTACACAATTATAGGTGCACCTATAGGTTTATATAGTATATGCTGTAAGATATATTTTAATAAATTCTTTCAATATTGGAAAATAACAGCTAGATCTTTGAAAAGCCAGCAAAAATAGGCGAACTTTTAGTAAAGATTTTTTTTAGGAAAATATTGATGGAACTATCAGTGAATACTGCAATTTAAAAATTAAGAAAAAACTAATTTTATTTGAAATATGCCTAGTCAACGAAAAGTTAAACACCAATTTCATTGTATATAGTAAACAAACAGACGAATTGGTGCCAGAGTGAGGCATACATTGTGCATTTCATACATTATCCAAATATTGTTAGAGGTAGTCCTTGCTGGTAATCTAACATAATACCTTTTTTTATATTTCACGATATACAATGGTTGAACCATTTTCTTGGGCGTCTTATGCATTTAATTGCATCACAATAGGATAGTCACATGCAAAGTTGCAACTAATCTGTGAATTCATAATTGTACATACAGTATTTAGCATTGAATTATAAGTGTGGTGAGAAAGGCATTCATGATATTCTACATAATGTATTGATTAGAGGTGTTAAGAAAGTAAACATACCTATGCTGTAATTTAAAATATATACATGTAAACAGCTTTATAATCGGAACATAATATATTCCGTAGTTGTGTTGTGTAGGCCTATGCTCGATTTATGTAGTACTGATATAAAAGAGTAAGTAAGAAGGCAAGCATAAATTATTTATGTGAAATAATAGTTCGTCACTCTTTTGCATATTAAGTAATGTATCTGGATTTAAAAAAAATATTATTCTGAAGTCTGAACTCTTTTATTTATGTAAATGTAACCAGTATTACTTGATATTTCTTAACATTACCAAATTGTACATAGTTGTTTAGATACGTTACCTTTCCCTAAAAAATTATTTGCTATATCTAACGTAACGAAATATACGTTAGTTATGCAAAACAGTAACTGATACATGTGATTGTAATAAAACTGTTAACTAAGCTTTTATTATAATTATAAAAACACTATTATGAAAAGATAATTTCATAAAAACTGTACTCATAACATTTTGGAGAGCCCTCCAAACTAGAAACTCCTTATTATTAACAATTCAGTGTTTTTAATTAATATCTATTTTATGCATCAGTTGGCAAGGTTTGCCATCTAGTTGTATGCAAAAATATTTACGATCATGTATAAATAATTATAATTTGATATAATTTCTAATTTTAAGCAATAAAAAGGCATTTATCAACTTACTGTGTTTACAGAACAGAAATAGCGGGGAAAATCTATTAATTCCAGTAAAATAGGTAGGAACAATAATTGCTTGCTTGTACATATAAAAAATGACGGATTGATTTAACAAAAATCGTTAAGTGAGGCATATATTATTATAGTTTACTGTTGGCCTACGTTATAGTGTTTATGCCAGACTGAATATCCACGTTGTCTATACTACTGTCCCCTCTCAAGCTGCCAGCGATCGTTCTCTGCGGGTCGATAACTTGGAAGCCCTGTCCTTTCCTCCTTTCCCGGCTACCCGCCCTCTCCTCGCAAATTGACCGAAAACTCATATCCCGTTCGACAGCGCGACCTGGCAGCTTTCTTGAGGAGCGGGCGGCCGCGTTGCCACGGGAACTGGACCAACTGATGACCCGGGCCACCGGGTGGATGGTGCGACTGGAGGGGGACTTCCGCAGGGGGAGGGATCTGGGCCAGGACTTGGCATCCAGGTGTAATCTGATCATTGAGGGGGTGCACTTCGCCTACAAGTGAGCTTACAATGACTATGGGCGGCCTTTAAACAAATTTAGGGATCCCGTTTTTTTTCTGAATAATTTTTATTTTTTAAATAGTTTTTTGGAGATATCTAAATACATATCATAGCATTCATCATATAAGAAATTAAGTTTTATTGAAAAAGTGTCATAAAGTGTTAAAGTTTATTTAAACACACCTATATATTTTGACATGGTCTTATTCCATAGCGACCGTGGTGTAACGGTTAGCATGGATGCCTTCCAAGCATTCGATCCGGGTTCGACTCCCGGCGGTCGCACATTTTTGCGAGCATTTATTGACTTATTTAATTTTTTGTTTATAATTAATTAATCGAATAACACACTCTCTAATAGCTGTTTATATTTTACTCTAATATGCATCTTTTTTTTTAATAGATTTTTTACTTCAATTAAGCGAAAATATATATTTTATAAATAATAATATTTGCTCTAGTATACTACTTCTGAGCAGTATTAAAATAAAATACATATCTGGTGTTTTTATTTTATGTTTAGTATATTGTAAATAATTATGCTAAACGAAAACATAGATTCCAACTATTCTAACAGTTAATAATATATATAAATATATACCTGCCTTCATTCATATGTTGCATGATTCGTAGTTGTTACGGTTCCGGCACCGTAATTTTAAATTATTTGGATAGTATTCCGTCAATTGAAAAATCAATTTAAAATATATTAATATGTCTTCATTTTTAACATATTTAGTTTGATTAATTTTTATATATTCATTATTATATAAATACGTTTTATCATCAGATAGATGATCCAGGCCTCATATCAAAATGACATATTTGGTTTACAGCAAAATTTCTACTAAATCTAATAATCGATCATTATTTTGTATTGGTTTCTGAAATAACGCATATTTCTCGAGTTCCTCTGCTGACAGACAGTTTCATCATTTTGCTGCCATGATAGAGTGAACTATGTAAAGGATAACATTATCCTATTTAGACCACTGCTAAATTCAAAGTCTGATGCTAGCTTGCACCATCTTAATAATGCACGCCAAGTTTAAAGTTTGCGTGCATTCTGCAATATCATGCGTTTCAATTACGATATAATTTGAATTTAGCAAGTAGTCGAATTTTAGGCAAAACATTTTTATGAATCATTTTAGTATGTGCCATAATTGCTAAAGCCAATGTTAAAGTTTAAATCATCTAATGTAAATAAAGAACATTTGCACAAGAAATATTATAATTTTACAATAAAGAGAACGATGTATAAAAGAGTGCCGTATTCCTATCCAAATCATTTAAGATTCCAGTGCCGGAAGCGATTATCGCGATATTTAATACATAATTACATAATACTGTTATTTAAATAATGGTTTCTTAAATTACAAATCTTATAATGTTGGAATTTCTTTAAAAATATAATGTAACATTTAATCACATTTTGTAACTCAAATGTTTATATCTGACACTGTTTGACAATATGAAAAATTGACATTGTCTTTACTTTTATTGTATTATATTAAGTAAATGATTATATTTTATTCCACTACACAATATCACGACAAACGACAACATCATATGATAATATCAAGATGTTTAAAGAAAACTAACAATAATTCAGACCCAACTCCAGAATGGTTATACACAATTATTGTGTTACCATCAAATTATAACATCAATTATAAAATCAAAATATTAAAAATAATGCTATTAGAATTCTCCATGCGGCGCTCCGATAATGTATTGATCAATTTTGATACACAAAGTAATCTGCAGGTAATTCCATCTGCTGACCAGTTTCGGGGTATTTTATCCTCATTAGTACAGAATAGGAATTGAACATGCAACCCAGCGATCTGTGAGCAAACCTACTCTGTACTGATGAGGGGCAAATACCCCGAAACAGGTTTGCAGATGGATTTACCTGTCGATTACTGTGTCTATTAAAATTCATCAATACATTAATAATAAGGTTTAAAATTTAATAACATATTTTATTCTTTAAAATAAGCAGTGTGGCAAGATGATAAATCGGCATGGTTACCTGAAAGATTGTTTTGAAAACATTTTACTAAGTCTAAAATTCGTGCTGAATTTTGGACCAGGCTAATTAATTTCATTCATTTTGTATCTAATTAACTAAGTTGTAAAAAATTCTGTAAGCTTTGGTTGAAAGTTATAAGTTTTTCTAAACAGATCAAACTAATAAATTAAAAGCAGTATGTTGGCTAACTTTATAATATCCATAAACAATATATATTATTTATATAAATTATAAGAATTAGTTAATACATTATTCTATAGTGTTTTTTATTAAAGCTTTGGTTGACTCCTTAATTTAATCGTTTCGATTTACTTTCATTTATATGCATTTATTTTGTATTACTATTTATTAATATATTTTTAATATAAGTATATACGTAGTTATACTCTAGACTTTATTTTATGTCTGTTTTATAATTAATTTTAAGTTCATTACTCTGACGAAGAGTGGTACTCTGACGAATTTTGATAACCTTTTTGTTTGTTTGTGCTATTCAGCAAAACATATACCTTTCATATACGCCATTATGTTATAGCCAACTACACAATTTATTTGTAGCTATTTAGTTGATTATTTCTAATTTGTAAACTAAAATCAATAAGTAATTTGATACACCATAATTAATTCAGTCAGTTAGAATTGATGTTCTGCATCGATTGCAAACATTGTTAGTAGGTTTTTTTATTGCCTAAAAGCTTTCCTTATATTTCATGCAAATTTCAATTTTAATATTAATAATGTATGTTACGAAATAGACAATTAGGTTTAAAATAAATCACATGCCGGTTTTTTGCACGAGTGCTGAATTTAGTTCTTTCCATATTTCTCTAGCCAACATTTGGTTATCGTAATCATGTGTTAAATAAAGCCTTTTATTGCGCTAAATTTTGCAGTAAAGCCTAAATCCACTTTTTCTACTTCTAATAAAATCACTCTCCCATATATCGCCGCTCATAATTCCAATTTTTAATCACTGCTTTCTTATTTCCTGTAAATCTTGCATTATTTTTTAATATCCTATAACACTCTTCGTTATAATTTAGTGAGTTTTTAATGAAAATAATAATAATTTTAATTCGATTAAGCTCCAAACAGATATCTACAATGTCAACTATAATAAATTTACCCGTCTTTTTATTTTGTTGAAACTGTAAGAAATTTAAATATTCGTTTGAAAGAAAGTCTTATGAAAATATTGCCGAACAAATCTGTTAATGACATTTCTAATAACATAAATGGCTCTTTACATACCTCTGATTTCTCTAATGCTGCCATTACGTAAAATTTTAGAGTCAGCTTTTATGTTAAAAATAAGAACATCGCTCCCAATCTCAACTCGGGTTACCATCCTGTATATCTTGCCATTTAGTAAATTAATTATTGGATAAATTACATAACTTTTCTTAACCGTCTGTGCATTCTATTTGAGAATAGTATTTATTTAATCTTTTCTTTTTACTACATTTTATGTTTTTTTCTATTTTTCATTGTACCCATGATTATGAACCTTTTATAGTTATACATATATTATATTATATATGTGGTTATATTAAATAATATGTGCCCGGTAATTATTTGCGCCCAAACAAAATGTCCTTGATTTTATTTTTTTGCACTACATTATACTTTAGATTTTGTGAAATATATTTCTGAATCATAATATTCAAGAAAATTCCACAAAAAAATAATATGGTATACAAAAACAACGCTGGAACATATCAGTAGATTCCTTGAAAAGCCATGTAAAATAGAAAATAGTTGATTAAAAGTCAAAGAAAAATCAACGGGTTTCTGAAAAAGTAAAGGAAAATTGATCTGAAGAGAGGCATCCTGTAAACAGTAGAGTCTGGTCTGCACCGAATCAATGAATTTGTGGCATAAGTGACACAAAACTAATATTATCCCATTTTACCCAATATACCACATATTATAATTTTGTACATTAAACGACCTATGGAAAAAATTATTATGTTACTAATGGTTTAAAAAAACAATAGTAGCAATTATTTCGTGTCAAATGAAATTAATTAGCAGTTGCGACTATTATATTACGTCTTGATATATGTATTAATATTTGTATTTTACAAAAACGTAGCTGTAGTACTCTAGATGAGAATTTTGAGATGGTTTAAAAGTAATTTGTTTGTGTAATTATTAATTTTTACTAATAAAAGACGTTTTAAAACATTTTTTATAAAAATTTGTTTAACACAATCGTTTTATTTCCACTGAACTTAAAAAATACAAATCAGTTATAACATATAAATCTTTTTTGTATGTGTTTGGCTTTTTTAAACTGGTCTTATTTTATTAGCACCCATTGATGCTGAAATGAATTAATTTATACAAATATTTACCAACTAAAACTTTCCTCAAGGAAAAGTAGAATAAAATGTGATGCTATGGACAGTAGGCCCAGTTAGTTATAAAAAGGTGTTTTTGTCGTCGGTAAGCAAGAACTAATGAGTCAAGATCTCCCACTCATAAATTCTCCCGCAATCTCTCCACTCTCTCAGATGTAAACACCTCTGCCGGTCAGTGCTCTGCCTTCACGTCGCCCAGAAACGCGCCCTCTCCAAGTCGCTGGTGCTCCTGTTGTGCCGCGGTGTGGAGCTGTGCAAGGCCATCGAGGCTGCCTTCCACCGGCGGAGCATGCTCATTGTCGAGAGTCTGCCCCAGATCATGCAGAACTTGGTGTCCAACGCTCTGCAGACTATCGAAAACGCCAAGGTGAGTCTTGCTGTCTATCGTCGACAGGCCCGCTATATATGCAATGGCACGATAACAATGCCCAATTTCTAAGGAATGGAGATATTTTCTCTTTTTTTTGTTAAGATATAATTTAATAGACATTTTATTATATAAAACACGTTATGTACTATTATAATATATATTATACTCCTCTATTGATGGCCTGTTGTTATACTAAATATTATATAAAAGTGGCTTTCAGAGTATTTATTTTATTTGTAGTTTCGATAACATGTACAGTACATACCGTTTCATTAGATAAAAAGAAAGAAACAGTTGTTTTTATAATTATAAAAAACTCTTAGCTCGTTCATTAAGAAAAATACTGCAGTTTCTTTATTTTTATAAATCTTGTAGTAATTTGCAGTAAAAAGCGATATTATTTGTGTGACTGCTGGAAAAAAGTTTGTGTATGTATTGTGAATGTGTATGTATCTATTTTAGATATATTATATACGATTGATATTGATTTTATATATTTTTCTATCTATCACATTAATTTATTACAATCAATACTAAATAAATATACAGATTATTATTATATTATTATTATATTATTATATTAAACGATTTTTATATAACGTATATAATATTAAATGGTATATAAATATTATATTATGTATATTACACTAAAAATAATCTAACACCTATTAATACCTCTGCCCCTATCCCTACAATGGTGTGTAATCAACCAACCAGAGAAGCGTTACTACCTTTGTCTCTCTCACTCTCCCCCCTTCCACCAACAGCGGCGTGTAATCAACCAATCAGAGAAGCGCTACACAGAGCGCCGGCTGGACGTGCTCTCTGCCCTCCTATTGGCCCAACAGATGCTCAGTGGCGCTGGCACAAAGGACCGGCGACTCGTGGTGCGCCTTGCTTTGGCGGTTGGACAACCACTGGTGAGTGGATGATCAGTATCCCGGTCCTCCTCCACCTCACCGCGTCTCGTTTAGTTAATGTTAGATTTTGAATCATAGCCATTTCGATTTCTGTACAAGTTATGGGAGAAAAGGTTATGTAAATATATCACCAATGAAACTACAGGTTGTTACTGGTGGAATAAATCAGACGGGGTTTGTAGGAGTCTTAACTATCTGTAAAAGTATTGAAATTCAAAATAAAATAGAATATATTGCAAATGTCAAGGCCAGGAAAATTTAAATATTACAGAATGTTTCAGAAATTCGTTTTATCCTATTTGTGTTGTTTGAAATTTGTTATCCTACGTAACACGCCAAGTAAAGTAAAATATTTCAACTTAATGTAATAAATATTATGATTATTTTTTCATATTTTTAAATTAAATATTTGTTGTGATAGTTTATTTAATAATATTTAATTGCATGTTTCATTACGTCCTTACGAACCCCAGTAATAATGTTTTTTTGTCTTTATTGATTCCAATTTCATTAGATTATATTATTTTTATTGCGCTTGTCAGTTTTAAAGTAAAGTTTTTGTCAAATGTATTTCTAGTAAAATAACTTTGTTTAAAAGTGAATTATCGGTGGTCTCCAAGATTTCTGCGATAGCTAGTTAGTGTTTAGTATTTTAGTAACATTTTAGTACAATTTAGTACATAATGTACAATTTAGTATTTTTTAAAATCTTGGATACATACTGTATTTGTCACTTTCTTTACCTTATTTTATTGTAATGGGTTCTTTTTGGTCGCCAATTGAATACATTATTCTTTTGATTAATTTTTTTTCATTTTTGGCTGAAAAATATTCCTTTATCAATAAAATTCTCAGATTTTTCTAGTTCGCTCAACTAACATTTTTTTGTTCATTTAACATATCCATGTACGTCAACTATTATTGTATTTAAAATAACCAAATGAAATAATGATCCTATTTAGCTATATAGTGTATTTTGTATTTATGCAGAGTTCTAGAAAGCAGAATAAATAACTTCACGTAAATCTATTTAATCATAAATATACTTATAGAGATTTTTATTTTAGGGATCTCTCAAAGAAGACGAACAGACTGCTCTGAATAATCTGCTCAAAAGGATAGACATTGTGGCGGATCTTTGGGAATAGTAGGTTGATCTTTAATAGTAGTTCTTAATGTAGTATTGCTTTAAAAACATTGGTCTTCTTTTTTTTAAATAGTATTCGAGATGGTTGCGACTGCAGTTTTTTCTTCTGGCATCGTGAAAGCATATTTCAACTCTATGTTCAGGAGATCTTCAACAATGCCGATGGAGTTCAGCGGATGCAGGCAAGGAAACAATTTGACATTATGCTTTTTGTTCTGTATTATTTTGATCAGTTTTAATTAGTTAAACCGTCAAAATGTTTCGAGTATTAAAAATATTGATCCAGTTGAATCTAAATATAGTGTTATAACGTCACTACAACTTGATTTGAACTGAAGCTGAACAATATAACTATCAACATATTTATAGAAATTAATTGTAGGTTTGTCGACCGTTACTGACTGGAAAGTCGTTGAAATATGATCACCATATTAATGATTTCGAAATACATTATCTTAACCTGACATTAATAAGCATTAATAGTAATATACATAAATAGAGCTATGAATAATATTAACAACACAATTATTGTTTTAACCAATAGTAAAATTCCACGATGTTCTTTCGACATACGTACTGCATCTGTTGTAAAGAATATCAAACACAAGAAATGTTAAATTTATTGAAATATATTGATTAAGTTTGGTAATATTATATTTCGATTAAAAATGGTAATCCTTTTTTGGTTGTTCATTAGTTTTCTATTTTAATAATACATTGTATATTCATTTATATAGCTTATTAAAATTTCTCAATATTATACGTTTCATTCAGTGTTTATCTCAAACTTATTATTGTTCTCAGCATTACGGGTTTTCTGATTTCTGTCGGTTTTAAATATATTCTTGTATCTTTTTTAAATTACACAAATGCAATTGAAATTCATAATTGAAGATGGCGTCTAAAATGGACACTATTGGTTGTTTATAGCATGAATTATTTTTTTAAAACAATACATTTAAAATAAAACATTTTGCGTAATGCGGAATAAATATATTACAACTGTCATTTGTTCATTTCTATCTGTGTCATTTCAGTTTCTTCTGGCAGGCCTGCGAGATCCTGTCCGTGGAATGTTGGCTACACGACACAAAGAACAGCCGACTGATCTTGTCAAGAGCTACGAGAAGGAGGTCAGAGAGGTGGTTACCATGGTGAGCGAGAGACAGAAGATTAACTAGGTCAACTCCTATCCACCCTCCACCATACATGACCCCATTCACTATAAAATACGCTTTATTTTGAAAAAACACAACATTGTTTTCATATCAATTAATATTAATAATACAAAACATTAGTTATAAATACGTAACATCTAAATTTTAGAGAGCACATTAAAATTGATTAATCATTTTCTGCTTGACCGTTTTCAAATGCCAACGAAATGTTTATCTTGTCCATAGAAGTACGTGGTGTAATTCTTGTCGAGATATTATGATCCCACTGGATGATTTTATAAAATGGAGCTCAATACTTAAGAAGCTAATACAGTTCAAATTTAACAGGATTAAATAGAAGAATATTATTGAGTGAAATGCTAATGATGAAATGAAAAGTAGAATAACCGAATACTATATTAGGAGAATACTTACACTTATATATATATAACACACTTATATATATATATATAATGATGGTAGAATCTATGTTGTGTATCAGTATCTATACATATTTCTGTATATTTACATAATATATTATCTGAATATTTTTAGCACGTATTTTCTTGAAACTAATTTATAGCAATTAAAGTATAATATATTTTTTGGAAATGCCTTTGGAAACACTATTAATATCTTTGACTATTAGTAAAGCAAGTATAATGTTATAAAATAATGTGGTCAATTATATGGTTATAAACATGACAAATAATCAGGTTTCATGAATTCTATTTCCAGTATCAATATCTATTTTTTATTTATTTAAAAATATAAATAATTTAAAAAAATAGTTGTAGTTCCTACTACTTACGAGTAGTACTTACTAAACACAGCTGCTCGAACTGTGACTTTGACTGACAGTATGGTAATTAAGTAGTTTTGTTGACACTAGACAGTAATGTAATCACTGGCTGATTATCAGTTGACGCCACGATAGAACTTATATTTTAATGTATCTATTATAGTTTAATTTAAATAGATAGATGCATACAATTATATTTTTATTAATAAAGGGCAAATTTTAGATAATATATCTTTACTATAAGCATGTAATTCATATGCAATACATATTTTGTGGGAAATGTAGCATAGTTATTTTGTTAAATATTTGATATATTCTTACGTATCGAATATAAAATATTATACATATCTGATTCTAGTTTTCTTTAGCATAATTATAATTTTTTTATTGTAAAATAATTATATATATATATATTGTAGCGTATCTACTAAGTTTAATTTACGAAACGTTGCACAATACAGTTTAATTGTGTGAAATATAAAATTAAAAAAATCAATTGCAGTCGATAATTACTTCATAAATGTTGAGGAAGCGTTAATTACAAATGATCTATCTGCTTGAACTATAGTTAAATATCTACAAAATGAACAAACTTTCGTCATAAGTAGGATTCGAACTCGGATCATTGGCGCGAGAGACTAACACGCTACCACTGGACTGCAGTACATTCTCTATCTCTGCCCCCTCCCCACTTGCAGCACCTGCTAGAGCCGTTGTGTCGCGAGGTGGAGACCGACCTGCGCCTCCAGGTGCACTCACATCTCCTCCAGCGCAGTCAAGACATGGGCCCCTTTGGCCAGGGGGGTCAGTCCTCCTCGCCGCACTCCACCAACCGGGATCTGGCCCACTTCCTCAAGGCGAGGCCGCTGCGCTGCTTCGATAGGTGGATCAATATCAAGGGTGAGCCGCCACCTGGTTTGGTGTCCGGGTGATGTCATGTGGTGACCGGGAGTTTTGTTCAATTGGAAAGGAAATATTTTATATGTATAACACGTCGTTTTATGAGGTATTTCTCCTCTAGTTTAGCAAAAAATTATCAAATTTCAATTTAAACAGAGAATTCTATTTTCAAATCAATAATATATTGCTATACATTATATACTTTGTATTTTATGGAATCAGATTTCTAGTTTTCACAAGGTAACAATAATTATGTGCATGATTTTTTGCATGTAATTTTTTTTATTAAAATAAATTACATGTATTCTTTATATCGAATATATAAAATATTTAAAAAAAAATAACGTTTAATATTAATTCCAACATTCCACTTAAAGAAATTTTATATAAGTTGTATGTGATCAATGAAATGATGAACGTTGTTTGCTTTTTGTTATATTTTAACCTCAATGTTAAACAACGACAGAATACTATCTCGTTCAGATGTTATTTAATGTTCCTTTTTTAACTGATAGTTAACATAATTATGTTGTCTTTATTGTTGCAGTCATAATTCACAGCATTTATCAAATAACTATTTTTTATTGCCTAAGCAGTATCTCCTTACCCAACTACAGATTCTGGTAGTTAAGTTGTGTGTAATAATTAACACCTAATAAGTAGTACATCGTTTTAGTGAATTATGGAAGCGGATTTTCATTAACCGGCCCAGCGGTCTGCAGTAGCAACCAAACTAATCCTTTACAAGTCACTAAAATGACACTTTTACCATCCAGAGACGTAGG
This sequence comes from Coelogynopora nodosa, assembly GCA_034780555.1. Classification (NCBI taxonomy): domain Eukaryota; kingdom Metazoa; phylum Platyhelminthes; order Proseriata; family Coelogynoporidae; genus Coelogynopora; species Coelogynopora nodosa. The sequence continues at coordinate 23,786 of JAUZND010005476.1, forward strand.
GGTCCAAACCTGAATTTGAACCCATTACCTTCATGTTGGCAGTTTTCCGATTTAACCAGTAGTCCGCCCCGCTCCCCCCCCCAAACTGAAGGCTACGTGGAGATCTACCTTGAGAGGACCTTCTACAATCTGACGACGATCTCACTGCCTGACTGGCGCACCTACGGCGAGATGAAGAAGCTGGCGGTGCAGAAGTACCAACTGGAGATGGGGGAGCTGCATCTGCCGAGTCAGACGCTGGAGCAGGGCACTGATGTGCTCCAGATCATGCGATCGATGAGCGAGTTCTCTGGCTCGCATGTCTACAACCTCAATACTCAGGTCGGTATGTGGGTTACTATAGGTGTTGTTTGTGGCAATGACTGATTAAGCGTCATCTTTATGGATTTTATGAAATTATTTACGGAAGATTTGTATTTTTACTTTACGTTTAGTAATATTTTTTGCATAGGTATTTGTATGTAAAGTGACAAATTTAAATGAATTTCCAATAACACAACAATTTTAACATAATAAAATCGGTGATGAAGAACGATTTTGAAAGTGACGCGGAATTATTTATTGAATTAAGCGTTCTAGATTTTGATATGAAAAAGGTTTGATTATGAAAATTTTCGTCATTTTAAATTATTATATTTTTAATTATTTTTTCTTGATCAAGTTTTATTATTATTAAAAATGTTGCCTGATTATTTTATCTATCAGAATCTCATTACATAAAAGCGAGTAAACAAAAATGAAATTTACTTCTACATCAGGAAATTTTTATCGTCAGCAAAACTAGTTAGTTCATTTAATAAGTGACTGTACATTTAAGATTTAGTGGTAAACATTGTTTTTAATAAAAAAAAACTTTAGTGAACGTTACTGTTATGTCTATGCAAATACAGGAAAACGTACACCACTCGTCTCTCTCTGCACTGCACAGGTGTTCATCCAGAAGTGTTCCGCCGCCAAACACCTCAACACAGTGAACATCCGCCACGTGGCCAACTCGATCCGGACCCATGGGTTGGGCATTGTGAGCACCACCGTCAACAACACCTACCTGTTCCTCAAGGGAAAGTTCTTCCACTTCTCCGAGTTCCTCTTCGACGAGCGGGTCAAGGGGAAAATACTCAAGGTACCGGCCTTTAAATATACCACAGCTGGTGTTCCAACATGCCTGAAACTTCTCGTAACTCTGGTGGTTTTAATATCGTATAAGTTGTAATAATTGTAATAAATATGTGTGTAAGGATCATAACAAGTTTCATCTAATTGAAACGGTAATTATGCGTTATTTGATGATGTCTTCAACTCGAATTATTCTGTTGATTTATATTCTCTGCAGTTAATTTATAAATGCAATATTTCATAACATTTTGACATTATTATCGAGACCGCCTTTATTAAAGCTAATACTTATCATGTTTTAAATTTAAATTTGGCTTTTTCTCTGTTAATAGCCACATCGCGAAAAAGGTTTACTTGGCTCAGTCATGTAATTAATTTTTTTCGTGTAACCTATTTATGGTCTTTATTATAAAACTTTTATTATAACGTTTCTGTTGTCTTACTCATTATATTCAGAATATTCCTCAATCTTCTCCTTTTTTTCATAGCCCGAGTAAAATAAAATGTTGATATATTTTTTATTGTGGTTACTTTTGCATCAGTATCTACAATGCATCAGTATTACGTTTTATTCGTGTGTTTGAAAAAATCTAGAAATATTTATTAGCTCAAAATATTTCAAAATGTTATTTCTATTTCTATTATATATTTGTTTTTTGACGGCATAATGTAAACAAAAATTGTTATCGATTAAGTTCATACTTCAAATGATGTTATAAAACGAAGTCAATAAACATTTGTTGACATCCATTATTATTAGCTGCCTCAATAAAGTCCATATTAAGTCCAATTAAAATCCGTCTTTTTCACAAATACATTTTGTTGCATTTTCCATACTGACAGTTTTAAGATTTTAAATAAAAAAATGCTTATTGTTTTGATGTGGGTTATGGTCTGCTCCTAATAAGGACAAATCTTCTTCTCGATGAATATGCTTTAGTAGTATATTTGAAAGGTTCCATTTATTGTGACTTTTTCTCTTGTGTCTTTTTACACATTATTTAGATTAAATAAATTTATTTGTCATGCAATTAAATGTCATAATTTATAAATTTTAAAACAATACATTTTATAACAATGAAGTAATTTCGTTTGGTCATTATCTATTCAGGAGTGGCACGAATACAAGGATAAACACATGGAGCAGGAACAAATGGTGAGCTAATGATTTCTTATTTGTTATTACAACAATCCTATATGTTAAGCCTTTCTTATTATAGTAGCTCATAAGTTATATATCAAATGACAACTCTGTGTTTCAGAGTAGTTCTTAATGAGTATTATACAAGTATTTTATAAAATGATATTCCACAATTCTGTTTCTGTTGGATCAGATTTGAAAAAAAGAAGATATATTGGACGAGGATTCGTTAGACTAGAATCATAGAATCATAGAATAAAATAATAAAAAGAAAATAATAATAAAACCTTTCGTTTTCTTTAGTATCTTTGAACCTTTTTTAAAATTAAATAAACAGATAATTTAAAAAATAGATTTCTATTCTATCTTACCGACATTGCCATGTCGACGCATATCGACGCATATTTCCAAATATATCATCTTTTTATAGTCTGTCATTATGTGTTAAACAACAAGCATTATATTGTGTAAACAGCACCGTGCATAGCATTCATGATAGTTAGACAATACTAATAGCTAGCCTATGTTTGTTTCACTTCCTCGCAACCTCAGTTTCCTTTCAAGTTTGCCGAACGTCTCAAAAGGAACATGCGCAAAATGCACGTCTACCCGGATGGCACGGACCCGCTGGAGCGCTTCAGAAATCACATCACAAGAATAGGTGAGAAGAGCTGCAGTGCATTATTATAAATGTAATATGTCTATATCAGTCAGTGTTCATGATTGGTGAGGTTGTTAGCTGATCGACCACGAGAAGTTGACAATAATATGTTTATTAAGATAAAAGGAGGTTTCAATCGGTAGCTGCGTACCTACAATTTTACGAAATATTTAGGTTAGAGAAACATCCGTATAGACAAGGTTTCAAATAAACATTTGTGGTCATATTTTTATCTGAATTTCTATTACCAGTTCGTAGCAGTATAATAAGATATTGTTACTTGTATAAGTGACACTTATAAGCAGTACTCGTTTATTAAAAAACATTGTTACTAATTTAATTTTAGAATTTATTTTAATTTAATTCGAAATTTTAAAAAAATTACTGAATATATACATTAAAATATTTTAATTGTTTAAAATTTACTTATTCTTTATTTATGAATACTAACATTAAACAAGGCTATACATATTTTTGTATGAGTGATATATATTTTTAGTCCTGCTATGCCAACATATTATCCAATAAAATAGTTAATAAATCATAAGAGACAAGTCTCTTGTAATTCGGTATTGTGACATCTCTACGGTCCCTCACCTCTCCTGCTCCTCGGCAGGGAACGCGATGGGGTTCGTCCGTCTGATCCGAAGCGGTTGTCTCAACTGCTGCAGCCACGCGATCAGCTTCCTACCCTCGCTGGAGGAGACCGGGGGCTTCCAGGAGATGGTCACCGAGGCGGGCCTCGACGTTGACACAGTCCACAGTGCCAGGTGGGCTGGGAGAGGGAGGCAGGCGGGTTCTGCTGCAGATTCGCACGTGCCGATTGCCTAGAATAGAGTTTACATGAATGAATTCCTTTTATAGGCTAGGAGGTTTGATAAAGAAAAAGAATTCTCTCTATTTTTAAAAATGTTTGTAGGCCTACTATAAATTAATTGTGGTGAAAGATATGTTATGTTTGGAAATTAGCGGTTTTCATCTTACTCACAAATTAAAGTATATATATTAAACAATAGATATGCAAGGAATAAATAGTTTTAAAGTAACAGTATTTAGAGCAATTATTAAGCGGCTTTTTAAATATTTTAAAGGGTAGCGTGTTCATGAAAATTCACTACTGTCACTTAAACACGCATGAATCAGAAGCGCCCAGAAACAGTGTTGAAGATGAATATTAAAAAATTAAAAAATGGCTTATGTTGACGATGAAAAGACTCATAATATTAATAACCATTTGACAGCTTTATAGAATATATTTTGACAGAATGTATTTATTTTTAGAGCAAAGTCTCATAAACATGGTAAAAAAGAAATTAAAAGCAATTGTGTAAAACGTATTATATACAAAATGTATTGCGTGAGTACAAAATGATGTACACGAAGTGTTTGCAATATTTAATATAATTATAAATATTGAGAACGCTATGAGAGAGATATCAGAAAAAGAAAGTAAAATCATTTGATACTTTTATATGTAAATTAAATTTATTGCTTTGTATTTCTTTCTTAACATAAATTTGAAATTGATTGATCTGAAAATAATTCTAGTCTATCTTGTTGCCATATATTGAAACATTAATTTTTGAGTTAGAAATCATAAAAATTATTTATTTATTGATATTAAAATAGAATGTTAAACTTTTTTGTTTTGCTCAAAGTAGATCTAAATCGATTATAAAAGATTGCGACCATTTTTAAGGTATTGTATTATTTTGTTCTGTCATTTTCTATATTTAGTAAAATAAAAAAGAACTTCTTTATGACTAAATTTTATGACATAAAATTGTAAACTATATCTAATAATACATTAATTTTACTTGAAATTCTTCAAAAACATTCAAATTAAAAATTGTGTTTTTCACAGAAATCTCGACGAAGTGATCGACAACTTGACCAAAAATTTCGCAAAGGACACCGACTACTTCAAGGTGAACTGACTACCATGAGTAAACATGTGCAATCTCATGTTATTGATTATTTAATTGTTGTATTGTTTTTTTGTTATAAAATATATATACGCCAATGTGTTGCCTCTAATGTTTTCAAGTACAGTAAAAAAAAATCAATGTAAATACATTTATCAACATTTATTTTATACTAAAAAGGGAAAATTTGACATTATTCTACCTTGAATATGGTGTATTTCTTGAATATTGTAATTTATTTGGATCTGGACGTGTTATCTTAACCCATGAACTTGGTTGGTTGCCATTGATTTTGATACTTTGAACTTCTTAGCTTAATTTAAACACTACGATAACTAATAAAAATACACTAAGACTTTATAATTATTCTTATTTTAATTTTATGTCTTTACATCATGTTATAATCTTTTTAACTCCAGTATTCTGCTTTGTCGGCTCTTTACATTTTATTAATTCTTGTGTATTCTTTGCTTCACAGAGTCTAAACAATATATATTTTTATATTATAAGGTAGAGAATTATAGACGAGATTATTAATTAATAAGCAGAATATTATAATATGTATTTTTTGATTTTCGAAGTATATTGGATAGATGTTCCCAGCTAAATATGCCAAATGTTTTTGCAAGTTATCTAGTTGAAATATAATTTTGCGCATTAGGGTACATTTCTGTTTATTTTTTTAAAATATATATACACACAGTTTTGTTTATTTTTTATTAATTTCATAAACCTTTCTTGATTTTCTTTACTGTTTTGTTTACATAATAATTTTCCGCTTTCAGCTATTTGTTGAAGTTTTCGCCGTTGAACTGCGCTCCAAGAAGAACATACATTGTCGAAACTTTTTCGTTTTGCTCCCAGCATTGGTAATGCTTGTTTGAATTTGTCTACAATTTTAAAATTATTTTTATTGACAATTTGATAAAAAACCGGTGTAATAATATATTTATCATCCTATTGACAGTATTGGCTGGTCTCAATTTAGAATTTTTAATTGGTGATATTTTTTTAATTGAGAGGTTATAGTTGACTCACGGCTCAAAAATTAACAAAATTTAACATTTTGAGAAGAAATATCTCAGCATCGTCAATCTAAAAAATTGTAATATATGAATCCTTTTTACAATTAGGTACGTATGTTATACTAATTTAGTATATATGGGAAATAAAGTGTTGCGTTTTGAATAGTAAGGGGAGTGTGAATTCAATGGCCTTCTCACTTCCCATAACATTCAATTGTTTTACCTTCAATAAGAGTAAAATTTAATTATATTATGATAAGTAACTAAGTACTATTCATCATAAAATATGAGTGTAAATTTGTAATGACTTACATTATTTTTTAACAGTTATTATTGTATATGAAATAGACGTCGATACGTTTGTAACTATTACATTCGCTAATAATTTCAATAAGACAGCGAGCACTTTAAGTTTAATTATACCAATGTTATGTACCGGATTTGAACTGAAGGCAGATACAATAGACATGCGTCTATTTCATATATACGATTTAATTATTATATTTTTATAATTGAAATAATCCGGAGTACTAAAAAATTTTGGGAGAATTAAAAAAAATGCTTAATGATTATCAGAGTAAGGGGCAGTAGGAAGGGGGTTTGCTGAATACACTATCATATTACTACTGTTCTGACTTAGGTACTTGTACTCTCCCATGCTTCTGCTTTCCGGCAGTGTCTGAGCCACGTGGAGAGCGTAATTGCCGCCAAAGATCGACTGAACAAGAAGAACAAGGAGGGTGCCGGATTCACCGATGATGGCTTCGCAATAGGTTAGCTTTCCTAATATGCAAGCAGACTACTCCTGGTAGAGCGCGTTTTCGAACCTCTTTTGAAACAATTTTTTTGTGTTTTGTGTCGGAAACAGATTATTTAGAGAGTACGTCTGTATAGCATTGTTTATAGATTATTATTTAACATTTTGAAATTATTGATTTCATAAAAAATAATTGCTTTTCTGTTCTTTGTTTAATGCCAGTTATAAATCATTACTCAAATCAATTTTAGAAATTGTTTAAACAGTAGAAAAAATTACAAAAATGCACTTAACATATTAAAAGCAAATGTCACAATGCATGAAACCTTTCAATATTCGCCGTCGCGGAGATTTGGACAGCGCTGTTTTGTGCGTGCAGCAGACCACACTTTAAATTATTTAAAAAAATACCTGGAATTAGAAGTGCTTTGGCTTGGACGAAATAGCGCTGGTCAGATCTCTCTACTGGCGTATACATACTTCAGTATTGTATAGCTTCATAAGACATTTTTGATTGTGATTTTTCATAATATGTGATTCGTGTGAATTATTCATATTTTTATTTCATGTGTTTTCACATGTGATTTTTACAAGTGATTTTTTTCGTCTAATTAGAAAAGTAAAAGGACAATAAATGACAACTTTTAACATTAATGTTAATTGGTACCTATTTCATAGTATTTTCACTATATAGTAAATGTAATTAGAATATAAAATTTCGACTTATAATATTTATAAAAGAATTTTAATAAAACAGGTATTTTAGAGTAAGTGTATTATATTACAAGATACACTTTTTGCTGTATAACATTTCACCGTATACACCGCTAGGATTTTCAGATTTTGTAATGAATTTATAATTAATTAAAACGTTGTTTAAAATAAATTTTATTTAAAAATACTATTTAAGTTTAAATACAGTCTAATATTGAAAACAATATACACGCATTTTTCTCAATAGGAATTATGTGATAATCAATAGTTTCTTGTAATTTGCTACTTTTATTTGAACTCATACTTAATTCAGTTGAACTCGAAATCATACTTTAGTTGAACTCATACTTCAGTTGAACTCGAACTCATACTTCATTTGAATTCATTTTCGTGAAAATTTCTTGATTTTTTCACTTATTTATCGTAGAAAACCTGTTCTTTTGGGAAATATAATAAATACGACGACGTTTACTTTGTATTTTTCGTCTTCATTATATAAGCATGACCGAATTATGTTATTTATGTTATTTGAACTGCCTATCAGATCAAAATTCAGTGAAATCCTTATCTGCTTAACTAGTTTAGATCATATATGTATAATATATAAGTAGTATGTGACTGGTATATCTAACGCCCCCCCCGCCCCAGCCCCCCCC
>JAUZND010005477.1:0-11191 GCA_034780555.1 Coelogynopora nodosa
TTCTTCTATTATCTAATAATTCTTCTATTATCTAATAATTCTTCTATTATCTAATAATTCTTCTATTATCTAATAATTCTTCTATTATCTAATAATTCTTCTATTATCTAATAATTCTTCTATTATCTAATAATTCTTCTATTATCTAATAATACTTCTATTGCAATAAATTTAATATATATGTAATGTTGTACTCTCTTCCATATCCTCGTATATTGACAATCGTTTGATTTGATTATTATAATATTATACCCAAATGAATGTACTATGTGTCTTATAAAATCTGTTTATATCTTGTGATAACTGATAATCCAATTGACCTTATATGCTACATTACATATTTTATATATAATTTATATAATTATAATTTAATCAAATAATTTTATCAGTCAATAATCCTAAAAATTATTCTTTGCGATATATTTCAATCTTTCATATTATCCTACTTTCTCGTGACTCTCGAGTCTTGTTGACTCCTAAAGTTTAAAAGACTTATTTATTGTTTTACTTTTATTATTTTAGTAACTCAGATATTGATAATATTTAGAAAATACCCATAGGTAAAAGATATTAAAAATACTGAAATTTTAACAAATTAAGGCAAACAAATTATTTAGAGTCAGTATAATATATTCAAACCTCTATAAATTAATATTATTAGTATAATTTAATGTTATTATATTGTATTCTATTATTGTATTGTATTATATGTCTAGCATCCGGCATTTTATTAATTCCATCTTGACTTTAACATCTTAATTAATGGTAAACAAAACCATAAAATATTACCTATAATCGAACAAATGTGAAGTTGTCGTTTATATAGCTGTTACAACCTTTATAATATAAGCTTAAACTAATAGTAGTTTTTGTATTGTATGTATATGTATAGTAAGACGCTTACCTTCATTAAAAATGTTCATTTAAACCGTGGTAGAATGGGAGGAACAGGGGACAGTGGGTGGGGGCATAGCACTAGAAGGGGAGAAGGGTGACAATGAACTAACGTGACTGAAAATATCGAGACGTGTTTACTATCGAGAATTAGCAAAATAATGCACAATATTGAGGCAAACGCCAGTGAGCTATGTATTAGGGTGTCTCTAAAACTTGATTCCATATATTTCCCTATATAACCGTTTGCCAGAATTACAAATTTGGATTTCTGCGATAAACGATCGAATTTTTCTCACACAAAAGGCATTTCTGTAATATGTATAGTAGGCATTTCGCTCCAGAATGTTTTGAAGATACCGAAGTTCGCTTATCAATTAAAGGAGCTTATTACTTATCGAAACCTCGTCGTAATAGAAAAAGAATTAAACATTAAGCTAACAATATTTCTAGGTTATCCTACTAATTCAGTGAATTCTGCAACATTTTTACTGTACGACGCTAAAGAGGTGGTCTACAGTTTTGCCTTCAGTTGGTCCCTTTTAAGATATTTATAGCTGCAGAATAGGCCTTTCGTGCGGTCTATTCCCACTTTTACAAAGGTCCGTGTCTTATACTCTTATATCTTACTTTTATAATATATATAAGACAAGTAAATAAATAGTCTTGTTGAATAAGATTTAATCTAAATTATACCTGTCTTACTCATAAAATATATTTACATTTTCATACATAATCTCGTTATATCGCATATTTACCTATAATTAATAGTAGTTGTTAGTAAAGTTAGTAGATAAGTAAATAAATAAAGTGAATAAATAAAGTAAATAAATAAAGTAAATAAATAAAGTAAATAAATAAAGTAAATAAATAAAGTAAATTAGAAAAAGTAAATAATACTAACAACTACTTTTATATACTTTTAATTTGATGAATTATTTTTATTCTTATTAAAAATAGCTCATCTATATTTGATGTGTCGCTGCCGCATTTGATGTGTCCTTGTCTACATTTGAACCGACAAAATTCACGTTTTCAAATTTAAATTCTCGGCTGTCCACATTTCATCTGACATTGTCGTATTTGATCCGTCCGGTGTCTACATTTGATTGGGAAAACCTATAATTGATCTGAGAAGTTTAGAACGCATTTCGATTCTCGATCATATACTATATTCTCTTCTACAAGGCTATTTATCTCACATTATATTCGTTCCGCCAATGAATAGGGTGTTTTATCAACGCATAAATATAAGACAGATTACTAAAAAAACAAAAACAAATTTAATAGTATTTATTTATACCACTTTTATTAAATTATGACACTATACTCGTCGACTGTGACTGTTGTACATGTATTGAAGTCTAATGGCTGTTTTTCTGTGCTTAGTCCAAAACTATCATAAATTAGGGACCCATTTTTATAAGTAAAATAAAATTTCAAATTCAATTAATTCTACAAAACTGTAATTCATGACACAGCATTAATTTTTATTTAAAATAAATCGAATTTAAAAATTGAACTGGTTCAAATTTTCGTTTGATTATTAGTTTCAATTTAAACATAGCGCCAAGCTATCACAAATGACAACATTTCAGAAGATATCATATCAACGATACATTTGGCCAAACATTTTAAAATAAAGTGAACAGCTTTTTTTAAATATAAATTATAGTGATACATACTTCAAATGTGATACAAGAAAATGTTAACTATATACTGAATAGAGCACAGTTTTAAAAAATAAAAGTGTTCAAACTAAAGTTATATTTCTTAATCCTACACGGAATGAGTAAGTTACATTTGATTAACAAGCAAAACGAAGATAAAATGTATACGTAAAAGATAATAATCAAATAACAAATACACTTTTAAAATAATTTATTAGAAAGTTTACACAGATGTCATGTATTGTAGATGGTTCAAGATTGTCATACGTGAAATTTTAACATATAACACGCAACTGCAGTAGAAAACCTAATATAAGTATTTCAAATCCAAACAATCACTATTCGCAATCGTCCCTTTTCTAGTATACACAGTCTGCAGGTACGGTTATTAACACGTTTGCCGTGCGATTCTCGATAATGATGTCATTGTCTGCTAATAAATAACAACAAATGTGTATTCAGATGGCAGATATAGAAACAATAATGATATTTATGTATAGGGTGGTCTGGTATTTGTGACATGCGACCTTATTCGTTGAAACAATGTACACTGTTACCATTACTGTTGAACTTTATTTGAAAATTGTGTTACTCTTTTTTTTATCGAAAAAAATATAGTCTGGAAATCTTTTCAATTTTTGTACTACTTTAATACTTTCAGCGCATCACGGAATGATACACAATAAATCAATATAATGACAAAGCAATTACTTGTCACAGGAAAGTATTTTAAGTAAATATTTAAATAATATATGCTTAACTATATAACGTGGTTAAAAGATTGGTTAACGTGACCTCAAGACTGTTGAATGTTGAAGTCTTATCGGGGTGGAATATCACCATCACATGTATCGGTTACAATCGGGTTGCTTGGATCACAAGGGGGCTGCTTCACAAGTATATATTAGTTCAAGATCAACAAACTCTTGTAAATCATATATATATATATACAAAGACACTTTAAGATTAGCAATCAGCTGGTACCGTTTAATTAAACTGTGCTTTTCGAGTAGAAATAATATGATATATCCAAATAACATAACAGTAAAGAATTATATAAAAAATGGAAATAATTGCACTTTAATTGAGATATTGAAAATGATGTGATTGAGCAAAAAGTTTATTCATTTTAGTTATTAATACAATATACACCAGGAAACTATACCTAAACTACAACTTGAAGATAGTTAATTGTTTTAACATCATAAGTAATGCTTTAGTATCTATCTATTATATATATACTCCATAACTATATCCCCTGACTTTGCGAAACAGCGACAGAAACAGTCAAACAAGAGATAAGTCGGGTGTGTTTAGCAAAAAAAAGTACGTTCATATTTTATCAGTTAGACTCCTATATATAAAATAATTTTATAGTCAATTTACTGAGAGTTAATAATGATTGCATAGGTGGCCATTTTTGTTGTAAAGATGACACCAGCCTACTTTTGTAACATATATTTATTTATTTAAATTAATTTAATATAATTATAATTTATATTTACAAAATACTATACGGACGCTGCATTACAAATTAATGCATAAAATTATATGGCTAAATAGAAAAGATATTTTCAAAATAAATTCTGTAATATAAAAAAGAATGTAAATCGACTAAAATTAGACCATATTTTCATGCATTAATGAGTTGTGATGAGGGAAATCCCTATATAGAACCCATTGAAGAAGATATACAGAAAGGTTCGTATATATGTATCCAATTCTATACAAAATTCGTGTCTTTTTTAATATTATAATATAACAAATTGACAAAACTACAGCAAATCTTTCAAGTTATAGCCACCCTACTCCTATACAAGTTTAGGGGTGTGGAGAGAGAGGGGGGGTTGGTAGACCTGAGTTGCTACTTGAGTACTCCACTTGAGTCGTGGTACAATGTATAGCAATGCGGTGATTTTCGTTCTCCGCATGTGATGGTAATATTCCACACAATAACACTCAGACGCACTGAGCCTATCTCTGTATCTGCATCTTGACCTTCAATGAGGCCACCTGTATCTAAAGAGCCTTCGCAAAGAATGGAAAGAAAGGGAGTGTATCGTTTGTGTTGGATCTGCAGTGTAGAGAGAGCAGAAAATAGGTCAATAATTGACCTACTTTCTGGGCACAATCGGGGAAATGAGGCCATTTAATTCTCGTATGTCGATTTTTAATATATTTATTAAAAGCTTGTCTGACAATGAATATGCCACAAAACATATTATAACAATATTTTCATTAAATAATTCATAACATTTACTAGAATATGTTTTAAAGTTTTGAAGGAATTAGATCGACATATTGTAATTATGCAAAATACAATTAAGATATTTTGAAACTAATAAATGTGTAAAATACCGATTATAGATCCTATAAGATCCTAACAGAATACACTAAAATACCAACGTCGGCGTTTCGGCGTCGGATGACACAATCATGGTATCTATGCAACATCACATTGCACGAATTGTGTCTATTATTAAATATGAATATGCATTATGAAAAATTGAATTTGATAGTTTTTTTTGCTATAGCCCATTGGAAGAAAAGATTTTGCCACGAATATGAAGTAGATCAATATATTTAAATATTTAACTAAAAGTCCTTTTCATAAATAGACTTTATAATTATATACTATTGTGACTTGTATTTTTATAACTTTTTTTTTATAGTAACAGTATCCAGAGTTCACTCCTAAATGTTGTCGCTAATAAGCATGAAAAGTATATACAATATATACTAACTAATAATTAAATCTTATATAGTGAAAGTCACATCAAGTTTATCAGTTAAAATTGGAAAATTTTGAGTTAAAATAGCAATGTTATTTTTTTCTACATACTATATTCATGCCTGGGTTTGTCCTTTTACTGGGACAGAGGACGCGGTTGTGTAATGTGTACACCAGACTATAAGACTTTCAAACTATCTTCTCATAACTTACTTATTGTATGTGTATACTTGTATATGCAAGTAAAAATCAAACTTATAATTGTCAAAAGCCGTCAACTGCTGTGCAAACAAATGCAACGTCATAAGGAATAACTAATAAAACGAAATTTTATAATTTACATATTAAGCGATTCCAAAAAATTTCGATCGTATTAAAAAGATTATTGTGCAAATCAATGATTTATCATAATAGCCATTTTATTTGTTTGATTTGACTAATTATTTTAGTAGACACGTCACGTGTGGCATTTATAGAAGGAATAATATTATTGATTGCTCCTATATCGAGCGAGTAATAGATCGACCGTTTGAGACTTGAGACGTTATGTCATTATTGATTTAATTTTTATTTAATATTTGCGCAACTATACAAAGTCTATAGTAAATTAATTAAGTATGAAATGCAATTATAGCAAATATTTCGTCATTTATATGTTTCATGGCAAGTTAAACAGGTCACAGCCGCTACAGTTTAAAAAAAACATAAAGATTTAAATAGTAACAGTTAAACTGAGATAAAATATGAGGATTCAACAGGAACGATTTTTACCTCTGACGACTTTTGTGGAAACGCAGTGAAAAACAGTATTTAAAGAAAATAATAAATAATTAAGAAAACAATAGCCTTTATTACAAATTAAAATGTTCATAAAAATTTGGCTATAACGGATAGACCTACAAATGTCACTGTTGTTATTTTCATATTTAAAAAGTTCACGTTTTTAGCTTTCGAAGGGTGCACCATATTCTTTCTAAAAATGATAATTAATTAATAATAAAGTATTGCAAAAATGAGGTCAAAAAGTTTTCGACATACTAGCTTCTTTTCACAGTTAGTCGTATATGACGGAATTCCCTTTCTCGATTCGACATCATTTTGTATCGATTTCAACGTGTTTTTCGTCCCTATTCCAATGGTTGGAGATTTGTCCATGTTATAAAAGAATGATTTAAACATTAATTTAAATTAATCCTACTCTTACAAAACAGTTATACAAAGTGGAATATGTATCAAATGCAATTATGGTAAATATTTCGTCATGCCAAATGATAATCACGTGTCGGTAAATATTTTACTATTAGAAAGCAAAGTTGAATATAACAATACATATTATGCTGGTTGCTCAAACGAGAAGAAAATGAAGAAGAGGAGTATAGAGCTGCCTATAACGAAAGCGGTATATATATATATGTATAAATAAACGTAGACTGAACAGAAAGTTAGTTGTACGCAAAGACATTAGGTTGTACTATGTCGAATGTTATTTCACTCCACTAAACGGTAACCAAGTGTAACTAAGGATAAATAGCGTCATAAGCCGCTCTATGAATGAATCCGCATGACGTGGTGGAGGGAGAATAATTGGATCGATAATTTCGGTAGAAATGTCGATCGTATCGTACACATATATATTATATTACATCATTCGTGTAAATAATGAGGATGTAACCAGAACGGTCATTAATTGAAACATTTATTCAATCAATATTTCTTTTGTTCTTATTTCAATATATTCAATCACACTTCCATTTGTTAAAATTAATCTTAAACATATCTGCCTAATTTTTGTTTAACGCACTTTCGAAATGTTTCACTATTATAGGTGTCAGGCCCTATTGTGTTGCCTGATTATAATATTGAATCGATAGATAATTTTATTATCTCTAATAATGTTTTAAATTAACTGAGCTATGTATTTGTATAAAACACATTTCTTTTACTAAGGAACAATATAAACGCAACAATATAAAATACGATTTCAAACATTACTGTCTTGTTAATGTAAAAATGAGTCGTCGACAAATAAAGGATAATACCGAAAAAGCATTCTTAATACAGTTGTCTGCATTCTTTTTTAAAACAATATAATTCTATAATTTAATGCAAAAAGCAGTGGTTGAAATTGATCGTCGTGATTATGTAGGGTCAATTTGGTCAATTAATTAATACTAAAAACAAAACATTCACACGCAACTGTCACTAAAACATGAGAATCACCCCTTGCTTGATACAGAAGATAAGATTAGAATGAAAGAATGGTGCGGCGCGGCCGATTGATGACCTCAAGACTGTTGTGTTCACATTCTTCAGCATGGAATATCACCATCACATGAATCAACTTTGGATCTCAAGGGAGTGGAGCTGCCTGCTTCAGAACAAGTATGCTCCTCTTCAAGATAACATATGGTATTACTTATTATATAGTTCAAGATCAACAGCTGAAGTTCAAACACTTTAGATTGTAGTGAGATCAAAATGAGCGTATAATGATTGTTATGTCAACATTGTATTTACTTTGTCCTTATTATAGGGGCTTATTATTTATTATTATTATATAGGGGCTTATAATTTCAGCCTCCTTTTCATGAATTATGTCTTCTAATTGTTATCGTAATATTTATGATGAAATTAGGGCCCTCAGTGGAGAGAAATTTCATCATTTATTTTATACACCAAATACTGTAATAGTAAATATGACAGTATATTATGAATACTGACAGTAATACCAAATACTGTCGTAGGCTATAACTATGCCATGTAAATAGTTTGTTAGACTTGTTTATGAAAAAGAAATATCACTGTACTGGTAGAACAAACATTAGAGAACAGTGATAGTGGCATCTAGCTGGTATATGCTGATGTTTTGTGAATGATAAATAAGATAAATAAACTGTTCAATGTGCCGTTGGATACATTTTGAATTTATTTTGAAATATTATTAACTCACATGGTTACGAAAAAGATTCAGAAAAAATAATTTGTTTTAAACAAATATAGTTGAGTTGACTTTTTTAAAGAAAATGGTCACATCGACTTTGTTTTTATAAAGTGTTTTTAATCGATGTTATTTACTAGAATAAATTAATGTTATCAACACAAATATCGTGTTTTAGATATAAATGATGTTGAATAATTAATCGATATGGAATGGTATTCGGAGACGATAAATTAACTGATCGTAACAAGTTTCCTGCAGTGCTGTTTTCTCAGTAAAAACAAGTAAAGTACAAAACGAAAAATCTAGATAAAATCCAACAATCGCACAATATAGATTGCTACAATTCTGAACTGATATATAATTATATTGATCCCAAAATTATTATGAATTTGAAGTATGTGGAAATTATGCACCTCACCTAAAATCGTTTATTCTACGATTTCGTCAGAAAAGTGTAAATGTTAATTTCGTTTTTTAAATGTTAAACAAATTAGGTCCAGAAATGTGGTTATACAAAAAATGTAGACCTATCAGTCATTTATTGCGAGCCAATGCAATATCAAAGGTAGCCTATTATACCTTATTATGACGAGATAGTAAATACAGGGTTCCCCCCCCCTTTTTTTAGAATCAAATTCTCTGATTTTCCCTGATATTTATATATACTAAATAAGTGCATATTAGGTTTCATATCTAAAACAAAAATAATAGATCCTAATAAAATATTAAATATTAGGCATATAAACAATTAATTTTTTTATCTTATGTACAATTACAAAAAATATTTAATAAGACAGCACTTAATATATTTTATATAAAAATAATGTTTGAGTGAGCATTGCGAGCGAATTTTCCCCCCTTTTCTTTAGATAGTATAAAATGGATATTTAAAAAATAAAAAATAAACCATTTAGTTTTTTTTCCCTGATTTTTCTCTAATTTTTCACAAAAAAAAAGAAACCCTGATTTTAACTCCTGTCTTTATTTTCCCTGAGTTTTCTCTGATTTTAGCCCATATTGTCATTTTCCCTAATTTTTCCCTAATGCGGGGGAACCCTGTAAATAGATATATGATATAAACAATAATAAATTAGCATTATGATGCCGATTGGCATTTTAAAGTTCACATTTTTTTTAAATACACAAAATTACCTGCCGTCGTTCCTGATGTCGAACTTATTGGTGATGTGCTGAATCTCGAAGTCACTCAGGAAGACGCAAAGTTCACGAACAACCTCCTGGAACTCCTCTCGACTCACAAAGCCGGTCCCGTAGGGGTCCATCCCGACAAACTCCTGACGAAGTGGCTCCCACATGAAATCGATCTGTTTGGTCAAATCGTGGTCATTCGTGTTATATTTCACTACACTTCTGAATAATTGGGTTTTTCAGTTGATGCTACTCTTCGAGATTAAAGTAATATTAGGGATAAATAATTTATATTTTAACGCAGAACATACAATATATTAGAAATAATTATATATATTTTAGTTCTACCTCATCTAGCTACTCTTCATCCTACATGCTAGATTGCCTGAAATGTGGCTATATCTCTCCTCTGCCCCCCCCCCACCTTTGAGCGCAGGTTGTCCTGCAGCATGTCGGCGGCACAGTTGAGCTTCCGGGAGCGCATCATCAGGTCGGAGTCGCCCTTCTTCGGCGGCACCACCTTGGCGTTGGGGAAGCTACTCGTGCCCTTGTTGTAGACGAAGTGGCGGGTGAATTCCTTGAAGTCCAGGGCATAGCGGTCGTTGACGATGAAAGTCTTCCAGAGGTCGCGGATCTCCCAGCGGCTGATCTCCGGCTCCAGGTTCAAACTGGGAGAGAAGGAAAGGACCTCTAGTTCAATGGACAAAGACTCTGCGCAGGGTTTCTACAGAAACAATAATCCTGACCTGCCATACCGTTCATAATATTTTAATATTATAATTCCAGTAGATCTCAACATGTTTCTTCAACTTTATATAATTAATAACGAGGCACCAGACTTGTCATACATTAATATTTATTCGGAAATCAGTTATAAGCAAAGGGGCGCTATTTTGGTTGTGCTAGCAAATAGTATTGTCTGCATCATGACAGGTGGTGTTTTTACAATCTGGCTGTTTTAGACGATTTGGTATTATGAGATGAGAGGCACAGAATCTGATGGTCTAACTATCCCTACACTATACTCCGGTTAAACATATATCGATGGAAAAAATATCGGTTGTTGCTATAATCAATCTCAAAACAGTATTTCCAGTCCACATTCTTTATTATAATTGCATACACAGAACTACAATATGAATTAAATTATAGATCTTTTTAGGACTATCACTCAGAACTATATGAATTAAACTATATATCTTTTAAGGGATATTTATGTTTTTGTCAAAAAATGTGAATTGAAATTTGGCTATATCATATATTATAATAATAATTTAACAATAATAAAACAACTCTCTAATTGAATAAAATACCAAATCAATTAGTTTCTCTATAGTTATACTCAAATAGCGGGATACTTTATCACTGAATCGGTACATTTTATCACCATAGCGGATCGCTTTATCACCACAGTGGGATTATTTATCGAAATAATGGTACAGTTTACATTATCACCATAAAGACACTTTATTACCGTAGCGAGACACTTTATCATTATAGCGGGACAATTTATAACCATAGCGAGACACTTTATTACCATAGCGGGACACTTTATTACCATAGCAGGACAATTTATCGAAATAACGGGTCGGTTTATCACAATAACGAGACACTTTATCACCATAAAGACACTTTATCACCAGTGCGAGACACTTTATTACCGTAGCGAGACACTTTTCAACGATATCGGGACACTTTATCACTATAGCGGGACAATTTATCGAAATAACTGGAGCCTGTTCCATGTCTTATCCCTTATCATAAGAAAATACTTATACTTATGCCCTTAAGTTGAAATCGTATTCT
>JAUZND010005478.1:0-11191 GCA_034780555.1 Coelogynopora nodosa
ATGGGGAGGCCTCCCTTGGCCGTTTTGGCGGAGGACCTCGTGACGATGGCCTCGTATCTACGGGGGCTTTGGCTCTTTTGACGGGCATACTGCCTGAACCAACTGGCCCACATCACCTAAATCTTGTACCATTAGATAAAGATAACATAGTATAGCAATTTGGAAAGTATAGTCGAGAGCGCGCGAATACGACAGTTCGTGGTAAGAGTTGGAAGTGCAATGAATTTATGATGCAAAAGGTTCTCCGTTTATATTATTTCTGACTTCGAAAAAAATGTATTATGAGGAGGTAGAAAAAAGGGGGCTAGAAGAAGAATCAAGAAGGGGGAATCAAAGGGCAAGGGGTGATCCAAAATCCACCCTTCAATTAATCAATATTATGACACTATACTACAGAAACAGTTGTTTTAAATTTAAAAAAATGATTATTATGTTCACTTAATTTAATTGTAAATCATTAAGATTGAATTTTTATAATTTAAATTTTAATATGTGCTGTTTATTGAAAAAAAAATTAAATTAAATTGTCTGATGTTGCATACTTTCGCGGTATATATAGGCTATAGGCTTATATTTGAATTATAACTTTTCTTTTGTCTTTTCTTAAACATAGCGAATATTTCGATATGAGATTTCAGGTGGACACTATATTTGGCTATCTTCTAAATAAGTAATATCAATAAATGTGTATACTTCAGAGAAAAATAATAATTGAAATCACGCGTCAACAAGACCAGACTGACGATATAGATAGAGCATGGATAATGAAACAGAAAATAAACCTTTTGGCTACAACACACATATATATTATATACAAAAAAGTATAGAGAAAAGTAAAAATTGATAAACAATTAGTATTTATTTCCGTGGATACTTTGGTACGTGCGAGATATGAGTACCGTTTGAAACTGAACCTGCTGTGCGTGCTGTTGACTAAATTTGCAACAAAAATGCGTAACTGCAAACTGGATTAAATACCCAATTACAAAAACTCGAGTACACATATATACTCAATTCGTGAATAATAATGACATTGAATAACCAAAATAGTAAATACAACAAGCGAAAAATAAATGAACACAATTATTTGTAATTGGGAAAATATTAGGAGAACCCCACCCAACTTCCAAATACACCTTTGGAGAATTAACTTCGCTTCGGAGAGCAGCTTACATAAAACGTAAAAGTCTTACATAAAACAGTTGCACTACATATATATATATATTATATAGTAAGTTCCTTTGAGAAACAGCTGTCATCACTCTTGTTACTTGTCAAGATTGAATAACTGAAAATAGTGTTCCAGATTTGTAAATGAGGAAGCGTTATGAGACAATTAATTATTTTATACAAAGAACCACCTTGTGTTAGAGGGCTGAACTAATCGTCAGTTGCTGCAATTCATAATATTGTTATATCCACAAAGACAACTATGCAAGTTGGGGTGGGGTTCTCTAATAAATCACACTAGCTTTTAAAATGATTAAAAAAGTTTGTATGTTACCTTAATTTACTGTTTTTGTCATTCAATTAAATCATTTTATAGTTTGAGTATTTTTTTGGAAGTATATATTAGGCTATTTGACAACAAGATTTTGGATATTTAAATTTGGTTTTAGCATTTTAATTTGCTATAACTATAAGAGATCTTTGAGTATTTATATATTTATGAATAGTAACACATTTCGTTTAAATTATTTGGCTGATGCTTTTGATTCGATGATGCGTTTCAATGAATAAAGGTTTTTGAAATTATTATAATACTTTTTCAGAGAAAAGTCAGTAATTTTTAGACAATAATCGATATTAATGCATTTAGTAATAGCTACGTCAGTTCTTTTATGAATCATAGAACATGTCTTAGGGAAAACAATAAAAAAAGCGTGTGAACATAAATTGTATAATAATGGTGGAAACATTACACAAATGTTTTATGGCAATATTATGAAATAATTTGTATTGTAATGACTGCTTGACACATTATAAATATATTAATTAACATAAACGAGAATAAGTTATAAAGTGAAGTACAATATAAACAATACATTAAAATAATCATTTAAAAATGGTAATTGTATATAGTTAGGTACCAGAAAATGGTAATGAAATGTTAAGGCTAATAGTAAAAGTTGGTACAATGTGACAACAAAATAGTGGATATTAGGGGTCAATGTTACATTTCTTTAAATATATATTGACACAGAATAGAAGTTGTAATTAAAAAGTTATGGTAAAATCAAAATTAAAAAATATGGTTTATAAATAAGTTAGTTTCTTTCAATTTGTTTGACATTTTTAATAAAATTGTTCAAATTTTGGATTAAAGAATCGTTAATTAAATAAATTAGGGAAATCATATCTCAAAGTAAAATATATTAAGTTTATCATACGTTTTATCATACGTTTTATAGCAATTTTAAAACTTCCAAATTAATGCTTTACATTATATTCAAACGGTAGATATTTATGTATTTGTTGCAAAAGGTACCTTATTCGATTCATAGTCGTACAAAAATGTTCACAAAATATTACATTATATAATATGGATAAATGAAACATTCACACATTATAATATGCTACATAATAATCCCTAAGGGTAACATAGGGTAGTCATAACATAAATATGCTTACATTCTCATCGTCTCAGTACCATACATTTTTTTCAGTTCAAAAAGACATTTTAGTTATGTATATATATATATATATATATATATATTATATAACACACTTCATTTTGAAAAAAAATTATAAATGAATAAAATGAACTACATTGTTTTCGGGATGTTTGGTGAACTTAGTGTATTTGGGGTAGTTATAGTCAGTTATACTTGTAGTTTGGGGTACTTGGTGTACTTGGGGAGGTAGTCAGGTAGACTTGTAGTTTGGGGTACTTGGTGTACTTGGGGAGGTAGTCAGGTGTACTTGTGGAGGTAGTCAGGTAGATTTGTAGTTTGGGGTATTTGGTGTTTGTTGATAATTGTAGTGAATCATCTTATAGTAAACTAAAACAGATATCTGTAGACTTAACTTCTCTGTTTAAAGCAAACACCACGCATCTTTTGCAATGAATTTAATCATTATTTGGACCGGTGTTTGACCGAGCCACACTGACGTTGTTTTGCTCGCCTCCCCCGTGGGGATTTCTTCGTAAAATTTTTACTTTGAAGAAGTCCACACTGCACGTACGAAGTTGTTTATTCAGCATATAGAACATCTTTAAAGAAAAGAAAAAAAACAGAACCATAACCTTATTATAATATGTATTGTATATGTATATACTGTCATCGTGTTCTTAAAAACGACAATGCCTAATATGAGCAATTTGATTTCTTTTCGTATAAATTTGACATTAATTAATATACAATATTAATATTAATTATACAATATATTATGAATGCAAAGTTGCTTCCAGTTCGTATAAAATAAGAAAATGAGCTACTTTTAGATTATATTCCAAATATCAGAAATGTTATCACTTTTATCAATGTGAGATTGGAGAAACAATGATTTAACTCGAAATAAAAATATTTAAACCATGTCTTATCGCCTTAAAAAACGACATATCAATCATTTGTATCAAATCAAAATATCGGACTTATGTTCCAAATCAAAATATCGGACTTATGTTCCAAATCAAAATATCGGACTTATGTTCCAAATCAACATATCGGTCTAACGTTCCAAATCAACATATCGGTCTTATGTTCCAAATCAACATATCGGACTTATGTTCCAAATCAACATATCGGTCTTATGTTCCAAATCAAAATATCGGTCTTATGTTCCAAATCAACATATCGGACTTATGTTCCAACTCAACATATCGGACTTATGTTCCAAATCAAAATATCGGTCTTATGTTCCAAATCAACATATCGGACTTATGTTCCAAATCAACATATCGGACTTATGTTCCAAATCAAAATATCGGTCTTATGTTCCAAATCAAAATATCGGAATTATGTTCCAAATCAACATATCGGACTTATGTTCCAACTCAACATATCGGGCTTCTGTTCCAAGTCAAAATATCGGTTTTATGTTCCAAATCAACATATCGGACTTATGTTCCAAATCAAAATATCGGACTTATGTTCCAAATCAACATATCGGATTTATGTTCCAAATCAACATATCGGACTTATGTTCCAAATCAAAATATCGGACTTATGTTCCAAATCAACAAAATGTTTTTATGTTCTAAATTTCGGGTCCTGAATTATGAACACTTACTCGCGCATGCCACAATATAAAAGTAATTATGAATAAAAAGCTGTTCATAATACTATGTATCAATAAATAGTTTTGCCTATTATAGTTAATTAAATATTGACGTGAAATTTTAGAATTATGTATTTTGAAAAACAAAAATTGTGTATCACACGATGTGTTCTTGTTTATAATTTATACACAAGTGAAAAAATATAACCCTAATTTAAATATTTGGCTATTAGATCAAACGTTAATACTAAAGTAGTGAGATTAACTTTTTAATCAAACAAAACCAGAGAGCAAAACTCTATTCACTTACATAAGTAATGATATTTAATAACAATATATAACAATATATAAGTATTTAGTCAAAAACTTCAAATTGTGTAATTCTAAAATACAACTGTTTTAATGCAGTTTGCAAACGTCATACTCATATAATATATATAAAAAGGTAGGCTATACTACACATTATATAACGAATTTAATATTCTCACCGGATTAATTCCAAAACTCAGCCGATAAACCATTTTAAACCAAAAGGTTTGTATCACTCTAATTTCAATGACATCCAAAGCGGAGGCTATTGGACCAGCCAGAAACCCAGTTGCCAGGACCATCATGCACAACAGCATGGTGATACTGCCCTGGGCTCGCTGCAGAACCTCGCTCCGATTCGCCTGAGTTGTGAAGAGTATTTTTAGCACAATTCCCGCGTAAATGAACAAACTCCCGCAAATCGGGAAGTAGTTGAACACGATATCAAAAGCGCGAAACACCCACGGGAATCGGAACATGTACTCGCAGTCGCCCGTCTTGTAATCGATTGTGTATCGTATGGACCACTCGTACTGGCCGAAAAAGAAAAGTACCGGCACAACTGTAGCGAAGATGAAAAAGACTATCGAGGCAAGCCGATTGGTTATCCGATTTCGGTAAATTATCGGTACAAACACGGCCATGCCTCGGTTGATGGCCAGCAGGAACTGGCCGATGATGGACCCGTAGGCCGTCACCTTGTAACCGGGCACTTCGACTGGACAGAACCCGGCGCCCAACACCATGTTTAGTTGACTGTGCACGATGATCTGCAGGGTTTCAAAGGGTATGAAGATGAGATTGACGAATACGTCATTCATGACGATGCCCAGTAGAAGGCGATAGTTCGGCTTGTTCAGAGACTTGGTCATTATGAGCACCGCAGCAAACCACATGTTGCCCAAGCTACCTAGAAATGCATTTACAACTACCAGGGTCGCTGGAAAGAGTATGCCGGCTTTGTACCACTCGCTATTTTTGATGTCATCATCGTTAGTAATGGTGACATTACTGAAAGAAATGTTTCTGGCCTCATTCATGATTATTTAAAGCATATACATGATTGCTGACAGATTTCACCTTCTCTATATATATTAATAAATACAATGTTTCCTCCAATGATACTAACTATTACATACCGTAATTTATAACTAAAAAATTAGTACATCAACCAATAAGATCTAGAAGGAACAATTTATTCATAAACATTTTTATTTCTTGGTTTTGACACGAGGCATAATTCCATATTTCATGATTTATTTGAAGTTTTAGAACTTTTGCAGTGAGAAACATATTTCAGATGTGTTTTTTTATTATATAGAGATGTTTCTTCCGATTTTGATATGTTAAGTTATATAATTGCGTATAGCACATTGATTTCAATGTATTTCAATTGTTATAATATAGGTTTTTTACATTAGGAATTACAGATACTTTTTATAACGAAATAATATTTTAACTGCGATAAGTCTAAAAATAATTTGCAAGTCAATTAAACCAAATAACAACATAATGACATATATTATAAGTGGACATCAATGCAATATAAATATATCTAAATCAATTAATAAATTGACATTGATATTATACCTAAAAAGATTACAAAATAACAGTATTTAGACACAGATAATCACATTGATTATAAACTATATAAAAATTATCATACTATATTGACAGATTATACCAACATCGCAGAACAAAAGGCAGATAAGATTTGTTATACATCATCTTAATTCCCTGCACCCAAAGACCCTCACAATATAAGATTATTTTAAATTAACTTCATCATGCTTAATTTATTAATAAAAATTAATAATTCAACATTTGTACATTGATCTTTGTAATTATTGAGGTTTTTAAAATAATTTTAATTTAAATTATAAAATTTTAATCACATAAAATAATGATGTTGACTTTTGTTAATAGTTTTCTTTTTAACGAATAGTTTTCTTTTTTAATAACATTATCTGTTTTTTGTTGCTCATTTTTATCAAATTGATATTATGGTAGATAATGTTAATTGAATTAATCAAATTGATCTTGTTTCTATTTGTATATTTTTGAAGGTACGCAAAAAGTGTACACGAGTAAACATGGTGTTCTATTTTTTATTAAAGTATACTTAGAAGTACTTGCAAAGTTTTTGCCAGTGTTGTCAATTATATCTATCCACTTACACATTTGATAGGTATTTCAGACTCCAGAAAAGATTTTACAACATGACTTTTATAGGAGGCAATTTTTGTTTTTTTACAGTAGGTATTAATTACTCTTATTAGAACTTGCATATATAAGTCAATCAAGTTACATATAAGGGCTTCTATATGATAAACTCAACAAAATATATCATAATAGAAACATTACCATCAGTTTCCAAACGTATTGGTGTATCATGGAAAAAGTCCAGCATGTTTAATATTTAGTTTGAAAGTAATATATTAGCATTTGATTAGAAAAATTATGTTTCACTTCATGGGATATACACATATAAATATAGTTGATAATTAAGTGCAAATTTTGAAGTGCACAAAGGGGTGATAAAGTAATGTTGTTATTGTTTAGTTTTTTCTTATTTTAGTAAATACTTTTAACTAGGGCACCTGTAGTGACTTATGACTTTATAGGGTAGGCTAGATGATGAGAGCTGAACAGCTCGAAACCGGTAGTGCTCCGTCTCTCTGTTGTTTGTGCTGGCTCTGCGCTCAGGGCTCACTTATTAACCGGTAGTGCTCTGTCTCTCTGTTGTTTGTGCTGGCTCTGCGCTTAGGGCTCACTTATTAACCGGCAGTGCTCTGTCTCTGTTGCTTGTGTTGGCTCTGCGCTTAGTGCTCATTTATTAACCGGCAGTGCTCTGTCTCTATGTTGTCCGTGCTGGCTCTACGCTTAGTGCTCACTTATTAACCGGCAGTGCTCTCTCTATCTCTGTTGTTTGTGCTGGCTCTGCGCTTAGTGCTCACTTATTAACCGGCAGTGCTCTGTCTCTCTGTTGTTTGTGCTGGCTCTGCGCTCAGGGCTCACTTATTAACCGGCAGTGCTCTGTCTCTGTTGCTTGTGCTGGCTCTGCGCTTACTGCTCACTTATTAACCGGCAGTGCTCTGTCTCTGTTGCTTGTGCTGGCTCTGCGCTTAGGTCTCATTTATTAACCGGCAGTGCTCTGTCTCTCCGTTGTTTGTGCTGGCTCTTCGCTTAGGGCCCACTTATTAACCGGCAGTGCTCTGTCTCTGTTGTTTGTGCTGTTTAACTAACTTTAACTAAGTGACTCTACCCCAATTAATTGAATTAAGATATTTAATTAATTAAATCCACTAATCAAGTTAGGTTCCATGACAAACATAATTACGTGAAAACATGGAAGTGCAAATAGTGCTGACATTATAAAGAGCGTTTCAGTTTTCTAGATATATATATTACACCTAAGCGACATCATTGTTGACTGAAAGCAATTGCTATATGTAAAGATATTTTATTACAATATTTGGCAAGAATCGGGTATACTTCATTATTTCTCGATTTGATATTTGTAAAATCCTGATGGGATATCACATATATATTCTTTTTAAAGATTTTGCATATCTTGCAAAGTGTTTGATTTCTTTCAAGATCCAAGAATTAACGGAGATTTAAATTATTCAATTAAATGCTTATTCGACTGATCTTCATTAGATTTCCAGTTTTTTTCATAATTTTTTTTTTTTTTTTACAAATATGTGTTATATATTGTCCTAAACTTTATCTATTAACGATTTTAGAACAGATAAAAATAAGTTTTTTTATAGAAAAACCACTTCGCCTACACAATGAATTTTTTAGATATTTGGTTATATTTCTAAAAGAAAACTAAACGTAGACTTATATAATTTTTTACACGTAGTAATATATAAGTTCCATAGAACTAAGTATCTTTCAAGTACTATTTTTTATGCATATAATTGAAATATATTACTTCATCTGACAAATTCTCCAAAGTTCTCCAAGTGATAATCTAAACTCATCAAACATGCCACGGACATCAACATCAAAATCGTCTCCTCGACCTATATTCAAACAACAAGAACTGCCCAATTAGGAAAATTCTCTCGCCGATAACCAATTCCTATCAGGCTTTCTTCCCGGGCCACTACTGCCAGAAAGTGAATGGACCTTTGACAATGATGAACAGTGACACTGACATTTTTCTTATACTCTAAATGCTTACACTTTCCTACCAAGAAACATGAAGCAAAAATAAAAAGCATCAGCGCGTTGAGAGTGAAGAGTCTCAAGAGGAAGAATCTGAAGAGGAGCCGTCCACCTCCAACAGACAGAATAGTGATTATGGCGGTGATGGCTAGAAATATGTCGATAGAGAAAACAAAATGCACTTCTATGATCCGGATAAGAGTTCCAGTCCGTCTAATTCTTTCCTTGTTGGAAATATTCTAATGGAAGATATTGGGGAAGATGGAGCATCCTGGAGTACACTGAAGACTTTCGCTTCAAGCAAAAGCTTGTGAAACAAAAGATTCAGCATTGCTTGATATTTTTTAACAGTTGTACCAAAGATAAACTAATAGGACTCAGTTATAAATCAATGGAAGATATACTACGCTCAAATAATAACACCATGACATCCCAGCACTTTGTCTTGGAAGAAGCTATAAAAAGAAGTTAGTACATATTTCGAGTTCAAGTTAGACAGAAAGTCGGACAGTGGGCATATGCTGGTCAAGTCGGAGAAGGCTTATATCGATATTACTGATGATGATTATGAAAAGTGACACTGAAATTTTTCTTATATCCTAAATGCTTACACCTTCCTACTGTGTAACTTTTGAAATTAATTATAATAAATGGCATTCTATCTTATTCATTACGTCTGCTTCAATAATTCAAATTAAGGGTATAATTTTAGGAGTTTAGGGATTTAGGAGTTTAGGGATTTATGGATTTAGGAGTTTATGGTATTAAACTTTAGGAGTTTAAGGATATTAGTATATAAAATTTAAACAGTTTAAGGATATTACATTTTATGAGTTTAGGGTATTAAACTATTATAGTATACTTACAGTATACTTATAGTACATACATACTTATAGTACATACATACTTATAGTACTGTACATACGTATAGCGCTTTTAAAGTATACTTATAGTAGTAGTATACCTCAAACTAATTTCCATACTTGATTTAGTCGGCGTGATCGGCGACTCAGGCCTGCAACGCATCGTATTAAGAAAAATCAAGAAAATGTGCTTGAATGACTTATTTCTAAGTACCAAAATCGAACTCAAGGACCCCGACTTAGTCAAAATACCCATTGAAACTACCCGGATCTGGCATCATATGACTACAATGCAACGTGTTGGAAAAATCAATAATTGTAGTTGAATGATCGATTACTACTATTAGGGTATCTCTAAGTTAAATCAAAGTCAGCTACCTTGGCTTAGTCAGAATCTCCATTGAAATTATCCAGATCTGACATTGCATAGCTACAATGTATCGTATTTTGAAAAATCAATAATTGTCCTTGAATGATCGGTTACTGCCAATAGGGTACCCCTGATCAGTTTAAATCGGCCAATAGGAAGCCTTAGTAACCAAAAAATAAATACTCGATTCTGATTGACTGAAGGTGGAGGGGGTTTGGTATCGAAGAATGCCTAGATAGACCCTTTCCATACTACTACTTATATTTCAAATTAGTGAAAATATTTTTAATTCAAACAAAATGATTATATATCAATTGTTGGAAAAATTTTAATTTACCAATATTAAAAATCAATAGACAATGTAGATAAGTAAGTCGATAACAAGGGTGATCCTTAGCATATTCTAAAATTCTTGCAGTAAGAGGAATTCTTATAGTAAAAGGAACATGTGGTATGTGTTGGGTATTGTGGCATTTATTGTAGTGTGTTGCCATAGGTGACATCTTAAAATTCCCTTTATGAATGGCTGTATTATGTTCCTTTATTCGAGTATGTAGTTCTCTTTTGGCTTCCCCGATATATTTATTATTACAAATAGAACAAGTTAATTCGTATATCATATTTTTATTTTTGCAAAATGCGTCAGATAGGGTACAGTTTTTAATTGTGCATGTAGGTGGCTGTAAGCATGAGGATATTAATTTATCATGTATATCGGTTCCTGATGTAAAAATAGGAGTGGTATAAATTTGACTTTGTCAAAAATTTTGTTTAACTTCTTACAAGTGTTGGGCATTAATGTGTGGAACTTTTAGGATAACTATTTTAAGTTTTTATTTAAAAGAATGTGGTGGATTATATCTAGATTTTGAATAAATAGAATCATAAAGTTGACCTGTTTTTTGCAATATAATGTGTTTGGTTGTAGAAGAAGATGATATGCAAGTGATAATTGTTTGGTTGTTTTTTTATTCTTAAATGTAAATAGATATATTTAAAACATTAGACAAAAGAAAAAATGTCAACAATAGGTAAATTATAGTTTTTAAATTGTAAATATTGGTTCATCTTTTGTTTCATGTTTGTATTTTTTCATGTTGGTTTGATATTTGTTTATGTTGATATTAATCTCATTTGTAATTAGGTTTTTAAGTTCATTAACAGGTATACCTGTATTAGATGAGATGGAATATAACAAACAGTGTCCATCACCTTTACTAAAGATTGTGGATAGATTATGTTGCTTAAG
>JAUZND010005479.1:0-11189 GCA_034780555.1 Coelogynopora nodosa
TTATTTTACAGCAGCTTGTGCTTTTTCTTCTATTTTTATTTTAAAATATGCTGCTCCAGGAAACCTACAACTATCTACATTTGTTTAGTTTGATATCCTATATATATATAGGAGTCCTGTAATCGGAGTTTAAATAAATAAATTTCATCCTTGAATTTATTTTTCATCATTAATTACGTAACCTAATTTTTAACAACACAAAAAACTGGTAGGTTTTGATTTATGGAAATGATATAATTTTATATACACAGAACATAGTTGTGCATTAATATTAACAATTAGCGTTTAAATTTAGATTAAACATTCCGTGATTTATTAGTATAGAAATTGTAGTTCACTTTTAACAATACGAAATATAGATTTTACATAATTCAATTACAAAAGCGGAGAAATGGGATAACATCTCTATTTCCGAGTCAGCTAGTTAACTATGTAATACTTTCGTGCCGAAATTGTCCAGAAATTGTATTATAATAAAAATGTTGCATCGTGGTGTATGAGTTATAAGGTATATGGCGTATACATTGCACGTGGTTTAGGTAGTATATCATGGTATAAATGTAGGTTATTTACAACGTGGGTTATAATGTCTCCATTTGCTACGTAACAAGTAGCAGCTGTACATGTATAACTACACTGGAGTAATGATATGCATCATATAATTATAAATATTATATATTACTTCAGAAAAAAAAATTGCAAAACCATATTTTTTTTCAAAAAAGTACATTTCAACTTTGATCACACACGGTTTAGAAAAAAATAACAAAAAAACATAAAGGTGTTCCCCTATATATATATACGTAATATTGTTTCTATACATGTTTAGAAATCATTTTAAAGCACAAAAGTAAAATCTTTAAACGCTTGTACTCGGAAACCTTTTATAGTCGAGGTAGTCTCTTTCTATGTATATATATACGAATAAATCTTACACATATATATACGTAACTACTCTAAAACTACTATAAGATAAAAGAAGGCATTGCTTATCTTTTAATTATCATTATTTCATTAGCCGGTGAGAAATAGTGGCAGATGAATTAATTTATCAAGTAGTATACCTACGAGAAACATATATATATTCAGTATTGATACAATCGGAATTGCACACACGCAACAAGTACTTTGGCTTTGATTGGAGTACCTTATTTGACAAGCATTATGTTGATACTATCAGGGGAAATATGCTTTTCTGGCTTATGAAGCTTGAAAATCATGAAAATTCAGGAACAATATTTTGCCAATTCTTAAATTTTTGCAACGTTTCGTATAAAACGTTAACATGAACGTCATTTTAGGTAACCATCGATAACATTCCTTATATTCTGGATGACATCCCCAGAAGATAAAAGCTGATGGCCAAAGTTTGCCATATATTGTACATACACTAAACATATAAGTAAAAAAATTATGTTGCTATAGTTACTGGCCAAAGACGTTCTACCAAAGTGCTTCAGAGAGCGGTTAAATAGTCTCAAAGATCCAGTAAATAAACTGAAATTTTATTAATAAAATCCATGTACATATGAAAGTCAACCAAATATCATAATTTCAATTTTCCACCACATCGGGAAGTGTTTAAGCCTTCGGAGGGAGGGGTATTTTGAAAAATTCTGAAACAATAATTTTTTACATTTACATGGTGTCTAATATTGTTTAAGTATATAGTGCTGACAGATGTTGAATTAAATTGTTATAACTTATTTCAAATATCTAGGAAAAAGGTAGGAAGCAAACCAAATAGAGAACGCTTGTTTGAAACTAATTAAATCCACCCCAGCGATACCCACGGAGGGTTAATGTATTCGTTATACCTGTTAACAGGTAGCTATGCTAATGTACATATAAATAATTAATAATTCTGTAAAAAAAATTACTATGTGCTTTTAAACCTTTTTTACACTCAAAACAAATATGTTTATTGAAATTGATGCTTAATCAGTTTACTGATTGAATACTCTAAATAATGTATTTTAAATATGCCCACAGTGCGACTTTTTCAGTGAATTTATATGTGCCTATTACCATCCATAAACATATGCCATAGATAGCATCTATATTCATAAATATACTGTATAGGCCTACACTGTAAGTTTCCTGACCTTATGCCTACTGGTATATATCTGCATAATATTATCTGCGTACATTTTGCCACGTTTCTAACATGCCATGATAATACTATTTATATACCTCATTACTTTTTAGAGCCCGAAATAATCACGATTGCCGAAGACCAAGCAGTTAAGGAGGGTTCAAAGGCATCTTTTCTCTGTGAGGTGAAGAGTTTCCCACTGCCCTCAGTCTCGTGGTTCTTCACGGCACCTGACACGACGGAAGCTGTTAAATTACCCGGTGAAAATTAAAAACATACATTTTAAATAGTTTGAAATAAGTTTGAAATAATTTTATTTAGGTTATATCGATTTTACCGATTTTACAAGATAACATGCATACTATCGTATTTTTTGAGACATCCTTTTTGGGAATTTAACCCTTTCCATCCGGTTAACTCAACAGTTGGGTCATAAAAAAAGTTGCTCTCACCAGCGGATGACCCACCTGTTGAGTTACGGCTTTATTGTGTGGTAGATGCAAATCTAATAATAAACACCATTAAAATCAATGTAAATTAGTTCAACTACCCGCTGTTAGTGTCATAATCTTCCATTTAATCACCCGCTGCACAGAGGGGAAAATGTTCTGATTGGTCGATTTAAGATGTGATGTGAAACTTTGCAAATTTGGTAGCTCTAGCTAAAACTGAAAAATAATATACTTTTTAAAATGTTATATTCTAGGTGATTCTGACGAAATAAGCGTCACCTTCCGAGGTGGACCACAACCTAAACGGATTACTTCTCACCTTCAAATCACAAATTTCATGCTGAAAAACGAGGGCAAATACCAATGCTTCGCTGATAACGACATGGGCATGGATAATAAAGAATTCACTCTTGTTCTTATTGCATAATTACACTGTTTATTTTAAATATATTATATGTAGAGTATATATACTACTAGTACTATACTACTGAACTACTGTGCAATTTATTAATTGTTATTTTACTATATCAACGTTGTTTTTGTAGTTTCCAAAAGCATAAAATGTTGTCTTACAGATTTGATAATTAAAATTGTTAGTGTATATCGTTGCTTAAGTAATATGTATTCATTGTTAGTATTATTATTATTGCATTAACTGTTTTGTGTGTCTTTGTGTTTTAAATATTGTTACTTTCGCTGCATTAACTTTTATTAATAATGGATTTAATAATTTATTGAAATAAAGTATACTATTTTAGAGGTACTTAGGCTTCATTATTTGATTTTTTTTTAAAATAATTAATGTTATTTTGATAGTTGATAGTTTAAGCGTTAACGAGACCAATTTAAATTACTAAAAATATTCTTATATATGATTAACCTGAACCAGATTATATCTTAAATACGATGAAACTAGAATCTTTAAAATAAATCTTAGAATCTGTTTAAATTATTTAAGCAATACTTCTCTTATCCCTCTGTTTTACAATAAACGTAATGTATTGCTATACTTTATTATTACTCTAATTAGCTCTTATAAATATCGTTCTCTGGTGTTACGTTTCTATATTTAATCTGTTAATAAGCTAATTTAATACTAATAATTTCAATATAAAAAGCCTGTTTTTTTAGGAGATGTTTGTGCATTTAAAATGAAACATATAATGCAAATGTTTAATAAAAGGTGTAAATAAGACGGCTATCTTAATTGTATTTGTTTTAAATAATCAATAAAGAGCATTGTATAATCAATAAATTAATTAGGAGAACGATTTCTAAAATAAATAAAAATTATTTGTCCTAAATTAATATTTAGTTCAAACTTAATAGTATTGTATTTAATTATCAAAAAAATAGTTTTGTATACGTCTTTACTCAAGAGTTCAACTGTTGATATTATATATTTATTGTGTTATGCTGTTTATATTTTTTGTAATATTATATTGATTAATGATTCAGTTCGTCTTAGACAGTTTTATTATGCGTATTAAGTAATCTTATTTGACAAGAGAGTTAAATCTGCATAAGATAAGAAAGTTAAGAGAGTTAAATATGCTTAAGATAAGAAAGTTAAGAGAGTTAAATCTGCATAAGATAAGAAAATAAATAACCCTATATTATGATCTAAAAATGTTTTTTTTGGACAACCATCAATTTAATATTTGGAAATGTTTCACTTGAATTCAAGAAAATAATCAGACTATAAAAATGGCAAGATGTAATATTATAATACTGCAAACAGCTCAGTATTAATTATTCGCAAAATTAAGTATTAATTATTCGCAAAATTAAGTATTATAAATAATTAATTTTAATTATGAAGTTTAACAAACTAAATTATAAATAAAAAAGGAGGCCATCGTAATTTGAAGTATTTTAACTTTTGTATCTAAAGAAAATTTATTTTATCTTATAACTGCAGAAATACTTGACAAATTTATTATGTATTACATTGTCAGAATAAAATGTATTTTTATTTAATATAATTTATAATCTGTTTATATTAATGTTTACAGTAAAATTTACCAAAATATAATTATTATATATTTAAAGGAATTTTTTAATATATTATATATATTATTTTTGTAAAAAGGTTAATTTTTATTTAAACTTAATATAATAAATAACTCTATAAATATATATTTCACGATTTCAGATAAGTATTTCTCATGAAGTAAATTAAATTATTCATGGCTTAATTCGATTTTATTTAATTAAATGTTGTATAAAATCGTATGCGTTCTTTAAAACTGATACTGCTGAGACTGTTGAGAAAAACAAAAGGTATGGGGGAACGGGCGAGTATGTACTCAATTATACAAATGCCAATTCACAAAATGACTGACGCATTTAAGTGATGCTCATATTATAGATGTCGCGTTGGTTTGATGAGAAGTTGTGAGTGCACTGTATATAGTGATGATTGTATAGAGCTGAAGAAGCCTTATTTTACTCTTTCAAATATTTCAAATATTTAATTTTTTTTAATTAAAAATGCAATCATATCAATCGTATATTCAAATGTTGGATTATGTTAACACATACCTGGATAGAAGACAACGAAATTTGAATCGAGGTCCGAGAATTCGACAATTACCTGCTGGTGGTATGTGCAGATCATTACAAAATTATAACCTTTTATATAAGATGCTGATTAAAGTTTCAAGTTTTTCAATGTCGACATAAGAATTTTACTTTTAAAAACATGTAATAGATTTGTTTTATAGTTTATTTTGATTAAATTTCTGAAATCGTATCCGTATTCATTAGTTAATTTTCCCTTTTATTATATTTTTGAAACATAATGTATCAAAGTAGTTAGGAATTATGTTTTCTGA
This sequence comes from Coelogynopora nodosa, assembly GCA_034780555.1. Lineage (NCBI taxonomy): Eukaryota > Metazoa > Platyhelminthes > Proseriata > Coelogynoporidae > Coelogynopora > Coelogynopora nodosa. The sequence goes on from JAUZND010005479.1 coordinate 5,385, forward strand.
ATAATATTGTTTACGATTAAAATTATAAATAGTAATGTCCTATTCATATAATATTGGACCAAATGCTACTTTTAGAAGAAATCGATTTAAAAAATGAGGATCTCTTTTAATTTACTATTTAATTTTGGGCAGTTTCATTTTTATTTTCAATTTTTTATATTTTTTTATAACTGTAACATATGTATATATTATAGTGTTCTTTATTACATGATGAAAGATTTGCATTTAACCTTGCCAACTAATACATCGACTAGAATATCGGTTGTTTATTCATCGAATCTAATATACTTTATGTTTGTGAGTGACGTACATTGTAATAGTAGCCTATACTATTAATATTGTGTAGGCTTCATGAAGCTGTATATAATGTATATATTATATTAAAAATAACGTTGAAAATCCTCGTAAAAGTCTTACATTTTTGGAACTAAGTGAAACAATTGTTTTTAATTAATATAATATAATATTACATAAAAAATATTAAATTATAGATATAACATAAATAAAAAATATAATTAAAATAAAACAACACCGTAAACAGCCGTATTTATAATTAATGTACAATAGCATATTGTCTGAATGTCATTATAACGACATTAACCTGTCCTTTAAAATAGAAGGATGAAATAATATTCATTCATAATTTATATTTTATTTATTGAGAACGGTTGCAAATACTTATTATATGTTCTTTAGTAATTCAAATTAAATTATATGTGACATTTTAATATTTAATTAATAAATTTAAAGAACGTCATAACTTATTAATGAATTAAAAATTATCCGAGCAATATTTGCATTATTTGAATTAGGAAAATACGAAGAAAAAATTATTAAATTCATCATTAACAGATTAAACAGGCAAAAACTTCATATTTTTTAAAAGTTACTTTCACTTAAATCACACTAAACAATAAATATATGAAAAAAACTACAACACCAATTAATTCACAGGCATAAATCCCAGATTGGCTGGTGAATATGGTCCCCATCCCTGGTGCAAAAGTTTTAAAATTAGTTTATTTTAATTAATCGATTTTTTTTTTTGGACTATAAGAATATATTTTTTAAATTAGTTAAACCTTGTCTGAAATAGCGCGGAGCATAGATTCACATTATTTTAAGCGTTAAATTTCTTCGACGTATTAATTTCGTATAGCTACAAGTTTATTCAAATTTCAATTAAAATGATGTCTATATTATGTGTATTATTTAAAAAAATTATATATTTTTTTATTATTTCTAATCATTTTTAGAGAAAGATAAAGAAGAACATAAGCTGATTAAGTATCACGCTGGAGATGATACAACGTAAGTAGTTTTATATAGCTTAATATAGCTTAATAGACTTGATAAACATAAAAAACAATTAATTAATTTATTTATATAATTTAATCTGTTAAACATTATTTGACTTCACTTCACACAAACATTTTTCTTATCATTTTTATCAAATAAGTATTCAACGAATATACGTACTATACTGAAGAGATACAGTCATATCGAAAGAGCTATATCACTTTGAAAAGTCAAATAATGCTTTACAAATATAACTAAATTTTTAATATTACATCTGTGTTTGGCATTTATGTTTTTGTTTCTAATACATAAGTGAATTTTTTTAAATTTGTTTTAAGTTGTGGCTAGTATATTAATTTAATTAATTATTTCAATTATATAATTGCTAATTTATTATATGCTTTCTGGTTTTGATTTGAATCTTTTTTCTTCATATTACATGTTTTAATGAAAATTTATTACAATTAATAATTACAGGATGTTGAAACATGACATTAACGTTATTTAATGTATTATTAAAGTCAACAAAGTGATAACGTTAAATGTTCACAGTTCACAGAAGCTGCAAAATATGCCTGGCAAGAAAATGTCCTCCGGTTCAAAAAAACAAGAATAGCAAAACATGAGAATACTTCGAAATATTTTCTGCTTTAAATAATCATGCTTAAACAAGTGAAATGAGTATGGCGGACATCTCATTCTTTTACATATTATTATTGTACGCTAGTATTGCACGACACATGGAAGAACTCTGTGATAAATACAATGCGCCAGAAACACCATATCTGACTTCTTTTATATATCGTTTTAATGTTTCTTTACTTTTAAAAACATTGTTTCAATTTTATATTATTTAACTCTCTTCTACTACCATGACCTTGCGTGATTATTTTCCATTTTTATTTCTTCAATATAAATATTTCAGCTATGCTAATGATGATGAAGTGTTTAATGAAGGTGGAATGATATTTTAAATTATCAAAATTTATTTGCTGTATAAAATTAATTTTTAATAATAATTTTGTGACAAACCATTTTATTAACTAAATAAATACAATAAATTAATTAATTAAATTAATAATAATATCTAACTAAAAGTTTGATCTAAATATTTTATTTCGGAGAGATTTTAGTAAAATGAATAATATTATTGATGAATCATTTCAACAAAATTCATTCACAAGATTTATCTTTATTTTCTAACTATACAACATTTTTTGCTAACATTTAAGGAACAATAATTAAAATTGTAAACGTGAATGTTAAATGAAAAATTAGATTTATATTAGGAATGTTTATTGGTCAATATTATCCATTAAAACTATTTTATTAATAAAAAAGTTGGCACCTTTCGAATAGTTTTGCTTTAAATAAATTTAAATAAATTAAATTAATTTCAAAAACAAATTATATACTCAATCGGCACATAAATTTATGTTTTGTTTAATTAATATTCATGATTATTTTTTAACGTTAAGGCAATTATATTAAGTCAAGGATAAAATTATAGTTAAGTCATTATACATAATATTTATGTGTTCTATATGGGAAGCATTTCAATTTAAATTCACTAAAATAGTCGTATACATTAAATACTTTTTATTATATCTTTAAAGTTTTATATTAAAAAACTGTTAATATGAGCATAAAGATCGTTAAAAATTGTCCCCAAAATATGTATAACTATAATTTAACAAAATGTTATGAATATTTTACTACAGTTTTTTCAACAATACAACAGAAAGTAATATTGAACGAAAATAGCTAAAACCTTGTTGGGTTAATAATACTGATAAAAAATTTTGCAACATAAATATGTGTAATCTCATTTATGCACTTGTAAACCATATCACCTATTTATGAGTTTTTAGGGTATACGAAAGAGGTGCACGCCAACCCTATCACTTGAAGGAAAAACCGAGTGAAAAACAACCTTCTTCATCTAACTCGAGGAGAAAACAATTGGCCGACTCCAAGCTAGAATCTGATTCTTATGTTGCCAACTCCTCGGCGGAGAATGCTCGGGAAATAAATGCCAGCTCCACACAGCCCTCGAGCCGACAGCCAGACCCGGACGTGGCCCTCTTCTTCGACCGGTACGGCAATTATGTCCTCCAAGATTGCCGAGGTGTACAGTACAAAACAGGTCACCCCGCCGCGGGGAAGAAAGCCGCAAAAAACTCGGCTAATGAGAGTCATAACGACGGCACTACTCCAAGACGTGTGAACACGATGAATGAGATACGACACACCTACCTGAGGGGACGCTGGGAGTCCGTCACGCCTGACGGTAGGGGAGGTGGGCCAGTCACGCAGATGCAGTCGAACACTGCTTCCCTAAGAGATTCCGGTGAACAGATTGAGAGGCGGTGTCAAAGTGAAGAAAATGTTATGACCAGAATGGACGCGGAAAAATGGTTTGAAGTTAGAACTGGCTTTTAATTTTATTCTTATTAAAAATATATTAATAGAAGTAGAGATGGAAATACAATTAGAAATCGTTTGATATATTATTTAATTCCTATTTTTACCATCAAATAGTTTATTTGTTTGTTAAAATCTATTGAACGAGCCCTGAACCATAACAAAAACTGAAATTTTAATCTTTTATTGCTTGATCTGTACATTGGCTGTCATTTTTATCTTTCCGGCAATGGTTTAGTGTGTTTCACGGGCATGTTGCATTTTGTACTAGGAAAGCTAGGTTTTATTGTGTTATTTGTATTAGTCTGGTTTATTAGGGCTGAATTCTGAAACCATGGTTAAACTAATCTAAGTTTATCGCTTAATCAATGGTTAGTTAATCTAAGATTAAAATTGATATTCCCAAAAGCAAGTTAACCATGATTTAACTAACCATTGATTAGTAAACCTTAGACTAATATATACCTTGGTTAGTACCATGGTTAGTTATCTGCCTATTTAATCTCTAGCTAATGGGAATTCCCTATAGTACTATTAATTTTTAGAACATAAAAACACAAGTATATTTACATTTATCCTTACATTTATATAGTGCTTACTTAAATATTACAATTTATTAAACAAAATATTGATTATATATGTATATATCGATACATCCATACACCATACAAAAAAAGCAATTACCTTATTAATAATAATATTTATTTTCAAGCTTACATAGATATTATTGTATACTTATAATAAATACACGTATATTCCATAAATTATAATCTGTATTCAACAACGGTATTACTAACTACACATTAATAATTATATTAGAGTCAGCCAATCAAAACTCAGTTGATTTGCTAATTTTATGGAGACTTTCACAAGTTGCGAGAACACCGAGAAAATAACTGATTAGAAACGCGACACTAATTTTTCAAAAAATTAAAACGTAGCTGCCTTTTATTTGAATCCGTTACAAAACATAAATTAATAATAGAAAGAAAAAAAACAGATAGCTCTAAAATAAAATCAAATAATAAGGCATAGGAGGAGACATTCAACTCGTTTAATTCTACAGGAATGAAACGTTCAAGTCAGCAGTTGCAAACAAAATGGAGCAATTAAAAAAAGTAAGCTCTGATCTTTAAAAGCTTTACACTTGGGAGGGGCAGGACTATCTTTCAGTCACCCTAGGTTTATACATATATGTAATTTATATTGATTATGGATTGTTTTTCAGTAATTTCAAACAAAAAATAATTTAAAAAAAAGTTAGCCCCCCTGTTTATTTTGCTCCACTGCCAGTGTTACGTAAAATTAACTTTACACTATAATGTTAATAAAACTAGTAAATAGGATATATCTATGTAAAATAGGTAACAATTTCAATTAAGAAAACTATTATTCAAAAAGTAATTGCACAACACAACACACTATATTATATAATTAGTTATTTATAAAACATCAATGTTGTAGTTTGATATACGGTTTATTGTTGAAAATAGTTTGTCATGATATTTTGCGTCGTTTCGCAAATCCAGGAGCATCACCTTCATTTCCTTGTTCCACTTGATCAAACATATTGCGATCAATTGCTTCCTCCATGAAATTAGCATTGTTAAGACGACCAATGTTGTAAAGAACACAACATGCCACAATGGTAATGGCACATTTCTCAGAAGGCTCAATGATAAGCACGGAAAACGACGTTTCAAAATTCCATTAAGAAGCTAAATACACATTCTTGTTGAAGAATGAACACAAGTTTATAGTCTCTCTGCCGGCGTATGTGGTCTTTTATATTAATCAATCTTGTGGTAAATCAATAAAGTGGTCTTCTGCTGCTAATCAATCATATAGCAGGGCCGGCGACAGGAGATTCTAAGTGGTCCGGTCCAAATTAGAAAAAGGGCATTTTTCAGGGAGACATTTTTTTTCTCAGAAATAAAGTGTTATATTAAAAAAAATTCCTAATTATTGGCTGCTTGAATAAATATATAAATGATACTCTTACATAATATTATACTCTATAACATATATATAACTTTATATTCCTATTCCTAATGTCAGAAGTAGTTATTGATTCTTACTAAT
>JAUZND010005480.1:0-11189 GCA_034780555.1 Coelogynopora nodosa
AACTTTTATGCTTTAACTTTGAACACTTTATAATTTCAAGATATAGACATTTGCCTGCATAGACATAAAATATAATACTTTGAACTATATAATGCCGGTCATTCTCAATATGAAAATTTAATTGATTTATTAAATTTAATATTTAACATGTATAAATACTAATATAAATATACTTGGCCGATAGTACCTTATGCGATAAAGTAATTTATATAACAATCAATACAATCAAGCAATACAAATACAACCATTATATAGCATTATTTAAATTCACCATCCGCATAATTTTAAATTTACTTTCACTTGTAAAATTTGTTTTGGCGTAAATCGATCACAAATGTAAAATCGTTGTTTTTGGTGGTAATTTATTTATAAAAAAATTGTCATATAAAACATACATTATTATAATCAGCAGATTACTGGCTATCTTTTGTTATCATTGTACACTTAAATATCAAAATCTATTAACAACTTTGATAAAATAAAAACTACCAAAAACGAAATTTTCTAAAAATTTTCACAATTCGACGTAGACTTGTGCTAGATAGAAATTCTTTTTCAGCAACAGAGGTCATTAGCTCTTTTGTTACTTTTTGAATGGAATGTATCCCTAAGGGACTAGCTTTATACCACACGTTTGATTTAGGATCAGAAATGTAGGCTATGTAATGGTTTTAGAAAATTGAACTGGGCATCGTTGAACGTTTTTTTTTCTTGAACATATAAGGCGAGTACATTTCGGTTCCATTCGGGCGCATTTTAATCCATATTTTTTTATTTTTGGAAATTTGTTCTAAGTATTCCAAATATTTATCACCATTAGATTTGTATTTCAAAGCAATTTGTAAGGTACAACCGTACTGCAAATCACGATGTTCTTGAGCGGCATTTAAACTAAAATGAATTCCAAAAATATATAAAAGTGTATATAGAAGCTGTTTGACATTTGACAAACCAAAAGATCCATTTTGTCACATGGTTTCTTCATTATCTAAGAAAATTGCTTTGGCTTCGCGTGTTGCTTTTATCAAGCCCACGCGTGCTTAATTTCATCTGCGCATCTAAAACTTTCCTACACTCACAAAATTCTTTGTCAGTGAAAATAGAAATGTTCCAGGAAAGATAGTAATACAAATAAAATTGAATTGAGTTATACATTTCTTTTTGTGTTTGTGGTGGATAACGATCACCAGTGGTTTTTCTTGCATCACAGAAATAGAAGAGCAAACAGTAATTTAACTCACTAAGAGTGAATTCTTCTATATCAATTAATACTTTCGGCACTTCGCCTAATTTCACTCTCCACTATGATAGACAGGTATTGAACAATCTAAAGTCCTAATTTGCTTTATTAATAGTGTTTTTTGGTTTGGCCTCCGTTAGTGATTGGTTGATTTCTGCAGTAGGTACTTGTTGAGGCAAATCGTTGAGGCAGTACTTGTTTGTTTCCATCCATCAACTAATCCATTTTTTCTATAAAAACATTGTCATTGAAAACTAGATCAGACAATAAGTCACTTTCCATTGTAATAATATATAATACTGACTATAAATAATTATCACAGTTTAATATTTTTAATTATTTTTTAAATTATAAATTTATCTTAAACATCAATTTAACGTTTTTATTAAAGTTAGTCCTCCTTCAGACTCATACATTCTAAGCATATAAATCCTCTAATCAGTGATTTATCATATAGCCTACATATCGGATTTGTTTTACTTACTCAATTCTAGATAGGATACCATGATGAAATGCTTGTAATAAATTGTATAATTCATTTATATATTTATTTATTCATTCATTTATACGATCTCAGTGGGTATATTCCATTTAAAAATATTAATTACTGCGGAAAATAATATATTAATATTTCAAGCGTATTTATTGGCCTATTCCCTGTAGTTTTTCCTATTTCAATATATAGATTCTCAACAAGTAAAATTTAAAAAATTATTTTAATATTTTATGTTTTAAAATATCGATATGTAATCTACCAGCTTAATTCCTAACAAAATGAGCAATAGAAAATAACAATTACATATTACAATTATGAAAGGTACAATTCTTAAAGCTCATTGGTGTAAATTTCTCGCGCCTGGAATTGTTAGAAACTTGGACATTTTATTTACCATCTGACCTGTATAACGCTTTTGACATGCTTGTCTCGAATCATTCTCTGTGAATATAAGTTTCATCAGCTATATCGCAGATGCGTCCAGTTTTCAAAATAGCCACTTCTCTTGAAACTCCGGCCTCAACCAACCTTGTCTTAGCAGTGCGCCGCAAGCTAGTGTTGGAGTAAAATTTCTCGTTATCTACTGTCTGCAGGAAGGTTTTGGTGGTCTTTTCGATGGAATGAATGCCCATTGGCGAATTCTTGTACCAAACATCCTCTTTTATTTGACCCTTTGGTAATGGTGTCAAATAAAATGAGATAATTCCATTTTTCGGGCGGTGTTTCATGTATTCCTTGTAGGCCTATATGTTTAAAACACATTTTTGCAGTTCAACGGTATTTGGATAAATTCTAGTCATCTTTGGTTCCATGCGCGTACATCACAATCCGAACCTTTTGTTTTTAGATATTCTTTCGATGTACTGCAGGTATTCTTCGCCGTTTTCTTTTTTTAACTCAATTTGTGAATTTGGTCCGACTTCCAGATCTCGATGTTCTTCTGTGCTGCACGAACCGAGAGATGAATGCCCAGATAGTGTATAAGATTGCGCACCAATTGTTCAGGATTTGAAGTTCCAAACGTCCCATTTGATCAAAGTTCATCTTGATTAAAATCAATTGTAAGTAAGTCTTACTCGTTTTCTTGGACGATGATTTCCTAGTGAAGCCGATTTATTCATTTGAGCATCCATACTTTCACGAGCTGATTAAAAATCTGGATCAATGAAATTCGAAAATCCCCACTTTCTTTTTATTCTAAAAAATAACTCTATAAATACTACTAGACACAAATTTAAATCGGACTTCTCAAATTCGTCAATATGTTTGCAAACTTTTAAAGTGTTAAAGCCACTCTTGCAACCAATTTTTTAAAAGGTTAATTGCCCACTTCATTTTGTTTCTTGATGAGGTTGGTATTCTTTTGGCTATATCTTCTTGTATTTCCTTTTCTGTAGCAACGTGGATTATAAGGAGAAGCTTCCGTCATCTTTACCTTTGAAAATATTCGCCTTCGGCTCAGAGATTTTATGATAATCAATACGTTGATTCTGACTAGGTGTATCTCCTGAAATAAGTATGTAATATTAATACTTAAATAACTATCTTTTCACATATTGATTATACAATTGTTAAAATAACGACATAAATAAAAACCATTTAATAAGTTGTTATGTGCACGGATATAATGAGTAGTATAAAAGGAAGAGGTCTAGTTCACCCCATCACCCCCCAACCCTCCTAAATTATTTTAATTTCGCGCCGACATTTTTAATTTTGCGCCATTTTTTAAATGTTCGAGCATTTTTTTAAATCGTGTTCCTATTGACTGGGGGCGGGGATTCCGAATTTGGGGTTCCCTAATCGATTTAAAAATTCCTTCGTTCTATTTTTTAAAATTATAATTCCTATTGTTTGATTAAAACAAGGTAAGGTCGTTTCCGTGTAAATCAAGAGCTGGGATTCCAAATTTGGGGTACCCCAAGTAATTTGGGAATTCCTTCCGCGCCATTTTGTTTAAAACATGTTTCTATTTACCGATTTAAACGTATGAATTGCCATGAAATAACAGATGATTTCGTTCCACAGTTCATTTGAGAATTCCTTTTGCACAATTTTTTTAAATTCATGTTCCTATAAGTTGATTTAAACAAGGTCAAGGTTTTATCCGGGCAAATCAGGGGTGAGAATTCAGAATTGGAGGTTCGTCACCATGAAATAACATGAACGCGCCATTTTAGAAAAATAATAATTTATGATCAATACACATAATCTTATATATAACGCAATGTTGATAAACTTGTTTTATATCATACTTAAATATATTAATAAAGTATCTTTCTTACATTATTTAATATACATTGATTAATCATAAAAGCTATGCATCATCGTTGAAGAGACAATACATATTCTAAATGAGGGATGTGATGAGTGCAAGGTGTTTTTGGCCATTAGCATATTACAAATTGACCCACATGAGGGGACCATTCCTCGTCTGAACGCTTCTACACATCCTGCCATGCTGAAGTTGCATCGAATCCTGAGTTTTTAGACAATGCAATATATCACATACTTAACAAGATCAAGAATTTCATTCAAAATGGCATCATTTTACATAAAAGATATATATATAATAGATAAGATTATATAAAAGATATTATTTTTTAAATAAGAAAAAATTATAGTTTTAAAGAAAAGGTATGTAATTTACAACAAACGTGTATTATCCCACATATAATAGCACATATTAGGGAATGTCTTACGGTTATTTCAAGGTTACAAAATATCATGAAACAACATGAACGCAAACATTTACTTTTTCAGAGACTCAGTCGAGGACATTAAAACTTTTAAGAATATTTTATTTTATAAAACACAACACCTTCAAAATTACAGAATAATAGTGCATTATTGGATCATCACATATTGTCAACCCGCTCAATGTAAATGTTGGATCTCATCAACGCTATAAGACTGCGGAGATGACACTGCATTTTTCGAAATAAAGAATATTTAAGGGAAGAATATTCTTTTCAAATCACCTGAATTCATGAGCGTAAATTGGGTCCGATCAGCAACGGTCAAGTCATCGGATATTTACATACGGAGGTTAACAATCCAATTCTTCTCTCGTTATGCTTGCGACCCTCTTGCATTCAATATTGGTGAGTTGGAGAAGATTTCGGCGGGGCAGCCGACGACATATTTCGCGACAACACTAACTCCGGAACTCACTGCAACACTATGGGAGCTATTGTATATCTTAATCATGTCGACGGCCTACAACCAACGTTTAATAAAAATGTCACTTTATCCATCGACGCTATCTACTGGGCGAAGATGACTCCTAATGCACTTCTCTACAACTGTATTGGAGATTGACAGAAGGGGGGAAATAAGCTAGTCATTAATCAATGTATGGAGGTTTTGCGTTAATACCACCCAATTCACCTGTATCGGGGGACGGAGAAGCATTGGCGTCAGCTACCCTTCAGTAGCGCTAGAAACCAACGCTACGGAGACAAAATGCATCCGCTGTGTTGGGGAAAATCGCAAAGAAAATTATATCACCCAAACTGAAAATGATGGAGTAAGTATTAACTAATAATTACGTACCAGTTAAATAATCGGGCTCCTTAACCTTAGTTGTCTTCTCGGTGAAATGTGACTGGCAGATGTAGCAGTGACTCGATGCGGATATCACGGCCTATTTGTTGTAATGATTTCATCGCCTCGAGGATAAAATCATCACCTACAAACTGACTATAGTCGCAGTCAAGTGGTTTAGCTTTGAGATGTGGGTGAGGTTTGAGTAAATAGGATGTCCATAATATATTTACACATTGGAAAAAGTATTTACAAAAGACAAATATGCCTTATTTACTAAAGTTTTCTGCCATCGGGAAACGAAACATGTACCGAATGTCTACGGGAGCGTTGACGTTGGATTTGACTGGAAACACGCCAAGAGACGCAAGACGCCCCGTCTATAAACAAACGATAATAACGACTCTTTAGATGTAAACATCTTTTAGATTTCTCCGCTTCTCATTCTATTAATTATATGCCAATTTGACCTTCGTTCATATTTAGGCAATAAAAGCATGTGTTTACTGTATATATAATGTTTGTATTTATTATTTATAATATATAGAGTATTTCAAGCAGTAGTAGTATATAGTGATAATAGTCTCTCTCAAAATGTAACATTCTTTAATAAAAGCAGTTTTTTTTCTCATAACTACTATTTTACCATTATGAAAAATATTGAAAATAATTGAAGATTGTAAGTATAATTTTATAATAAAACAGTAAAAAGGATTTTTTAACCACCCAAATAGTTTTGACCATTAAAAGAAAATGAAAAAAGTAGGAAAATTGAGTTGATCAATCTCGTTTATTATTTTTTTAAGTAAACATGTGTAAAAATTTTTCATAAAATATATGTAAAAACAATTAACATGTAAAAAACATAGATGATGTAAGAGAGGAAATAATTATGAAATTATTTCTCAATATCATGAATAACATACAAGTCAGCAATTTTACATGTAAATAATTGGTTTTGAATATCATTCATGATCATACTATAAATACAAACATTATATATAAACACATAATTTTATTGCCTAAATATGCAAGAAAGTCAAAGTGGCATACAATTAATAGAATGGGAGGCGGGGAAATCTAAAAGATGTTTACATCTAAAGAGTCGTCATAATCGTTTGGTATGCGGAGCGTCTTTCGTCTCTTGGCGTGTGACCAGTCAAATCCCGCGTCAACGCTCCCGTAGTCATTCGGTACATTCTTGGTTTCCCGATGGCAGAAAACTTTAGTAAATAAGGCATATTTGGCTTTTGTAAATACTTTTTTCAATATGTACATATATTATGGCTTAAATTTCTGTGATATCACCTTCCATGTGACGGCACACGATATACACAAGTTTGAGAGGTTGAAATCCGGCCTATGTATTCATTTGCGGGAGTGGTTTGAGGACAATGGGGAGTACCTTTGTTGCAAGTTGCATGCCTCCGGCTACCCACCCTATGATACCGTCGAAGTGAAAGGACAGAAGCCGCACTACGTTAAAGTTTAGGATTAGGCATAGACTATCCTTAGGGTAAGTGTATGTGTGAATTATTTTTTATAAGCTTTAGATATTACCACTCTCAATCGTCTCCTCAACAGCTGCTCAAGTAAAAGACAATCTCATCTCAGTCGTAAACACTGTCAGCGCTGCCTGCAACCATTCAGTAGACAGGAGTTATTGGATAAAAATATAGAGTACTGCCACACTGGCCAGCCGGAAACACTTGTGCCTCTATCTGATAAAGTTTACCACAAGTTCGGACGTTATCAGTCTGTTCAATAATTAATGAAGACTCCTAAAAATATATCCAAACAGTCTCCGCTAGCTCGTCTTCATGCAGCACAACATGGATTGAGGAATTGGAAAACATCTCTTCCTTACAACTTGCACATGCATAGGTGCAGTCAAGTCCATACCGACGACACGAACATTTTTTAATATCTTATTCCTCCTTGCATGGGCAGCGAAATACTTTCAGAAGATGCTACGGCGCAATTTGTGAGTCCATACGACGTGGAAAGAGAGTTTCATTCCGTAATTCTAAACCCCAATCTGTTGCATTCAGATCACTTCGCTTGCCCATCCAGCATTGTACTTGAAAAAATACGCGTGAAAAAATAATATTCCGCGGAGTCAGACGTCGAGGGTAAGGTCTCGATTTCAACAGCTGAAGTAACTGTCACAACTTTCGCCTTGAACTTTCGCAGTTTCAGTGTGTCCATATCCTCATTAGGTTTGCCGTCATAAAGGCAGACAATAGCTTTCTCACAAGCTTGAACAATATAACTCTGGCTTGGGCATGTTTCAGCACATAAGGCGCTTGCTTGTTCCCTGAAGGTTGCACTGTCCATCCTCCTGAGTGGTGACTTTTTCAACAATAATCTTGCATAAGTGCCCGATGTAACATAATTTATGCTTTTCATTTGTCTTTTTAGTCCGCAGGAACAGCGCTCCGCCCGTGTGCCGAAACGATTTGCACGATTTCATTAGTATTACAAGCAAATCGGTGTCTTCGCTAATGATAGAAGTATGACCTCCTCGAACGCTCAAATCAACGCCTGTTTGGGAAATCAGACAATCGGGATCTTGCAGTCGCTTGTGTTGACTTTACTCCTTGTGATTGGCGATGATTCATCAGGAGTGTTATAAAATTGTTCCTGTTCGTTTCACTACTGAGGAACCTCTCTTTGGTCATCAGTACTTTGCTTCCTTTAACAACCACTGATTTTAGAACCAATTATGCCGCTAACTCTCCTTTGTTGAGCACTGTTTTTGGTTGAAGGACCATTCTGGTATCCATCGAAATCAACAATGGGACCCACGCTTTGCTTCACAAAGACAACATATCGGTTAAATATACTCTAGAATTAGGACTCTTTTTATCATTGGATTCGATGATGCAGGGACCCTCCATCAAATACCGTGTATGACGCCAATGTGTCTGTTTGTTTATATAGCTTAGGCGCATTTATACGATGGCATCCGTGTTCCGACAATCGTTGTGCAGAGACCAGGATCCTGTCCTCTGTGAACGAATGAAGTAGCCCAGTATGTCAACTATTCTCATGTACTTAAGCAAACTAAATTGAAAAAAGCGCTCTAGCATACTTGTAGAATTACTATAATAATATTTTATTTAAAAAAATTATTATTTCAAAATGTTTAAAAAAATTATTATTTCAAAATGTTTAAAATAATTTTTGGTAGTCAATTATATCTATTTCTGAAACACTTGTATTATATTATTACGTATGTAAGGTCAAACATTTATTATTAAATAGTTTTTGCAGTAATTTCACCATAATATCACTACTTTATTTATCTACATATTACGAAGATCTATTAATATAGTAATTTTCTCAAATCACTTATGATTATGTATTACGAATTATAAATTCAAGATTGTTTCCTATTTTATATACATGCCGGTGCTCTGTATGTAAATATAAGGCAACCAATCCAAATATTTCAAAAGTGTTTCACAGAAAGTACACATATATTTTCATTGAACAATGCATTCAATACATAGACACTCTTATTGTCAGAATAAATGATAATGTTTTCGATAATTATCAAACAAAAATAATTTATTGAGTTTAGATTTCAAAAAAAATTATTGCACGACTTAGATAGTAAAGTTTTTCATAGTTTTGACATAAGTGTAGAAAATACCTTGTTTCCTGTCCATTGTGTCTTTGCAATTGGTGAGCTCAATATTGGTTATAACAATTGTCGAGTTGTATTCATGGTGTCACCTATAGATGTAAAAGAGTTTTCGTATAATTAAGAGCCTTTTCATATAAAAAGTGATGAACCAAAATCATAACTTTATTGAAAAATCGCTATTTCTTTAGCAACTATAGTGGATCTTATAGAAGTGCCGACGGAGTACTATATAGTACATGGTCGGGCTGTAGCATTCTGAATTTAATTGCCTAGTTCGTGGTAAGCGGCTGGTTGTAATCGTTAGATGTCTTGCTTTGGAATGAAACTATACAACTAATTGACATTGTATAAACGTAGAGTAATGAATACATCTATCAGTGTTTTAATGGAGATTTTCGGTAATAGTCGAATTAAGCTTCAGATTTGTTTCAACCAGTAATAACTGGCCTTACTTACTGTTGACATATGTAATAGAAAAGTTAAATGTCGGCCGAAAATTACACTAAGATTTCGAGTATCGACTGTCGGTAGGAGTATAATGCCATTAAGTTTAAGTGCTATTGGATTTTGATTAATAATTCGCATTACGCTTATTTGTACGTGTTCACATAAATTTTGTACATATATCCATCCATAAATAAATTCATTTTAGACATTCCTCAGAGTGCATTATTAGATTATAGCAACTTCGGATTGTGATGCATAAAAAAAAACAAAGTTAAGTGTCAACAGCGTATCGGTGGCTTTAAACAACGAAATTGATATTTGTTTGTCACTGGACCGAATGCACTACATTGCAGAAAATGTTATCAAAGCGAATAAGTTATTGAAAGTATATTTCGAGTTTGAACATACAATAGAAGTTCTACTATAGAGAGATAATTTCGAATTAAAAGTGCAGCATTTTCTTTGACTTCAAATCAATTTTCCAAAAAATGTTCTAGGGACAATAGTGTCAAACGCATCTAAGTGGTACAGAGGAACGAGTAGCACCACATTATTATAATTTAAACAATATAGCTCGGGCGGAGATATGTGTTCATGTAAACAAGATGATAAAGTAACACACATTTAATTAATTTTTCAAAAAATATAGATTTCTAGGTCGATAGTTGTTTAAAAAATTGTGTAAAGTTGGTTTTTTGAATAGTGTGTGAAACCGATACAAACTTATAGTGATGTAAGAAACGTTAACCATTAAGGATATATTTAACACCGCTAAATTATATTTATTTATAATATATAAAATGAGTGTTATGTTTTACTAAAAACTGATTCACCGCGTTAAAATTTAACGATAAAATAAAACGATTTTATTGATTAAAAATTGCATGGTAAATATGCTGAAATGATATATATATTGTATATATACTGTTAGGGTTAGGGTTGGGTTGTAGAATACTCCGCGCCTTTGTTAATGTCGAAGATATACACTTTTATTTCTACTGATGCGTACAAACATACAAGATTTATCAATATATTTTAACTTACACTAAAACAGTTAGTGTAATGGTACATTGATGTTAAATTATGTTCGCAGTTTATTTACGATAGTATTTTCGTAGCAATAAATCAAGGAGCCAGCAATATTTATGTGAAAATTTATGTAATAATATAAATACATATATTTCGATATGACTACATCATTCTGCTATAAAATTATAAAGTCTTTTCCCCGTCTCTCTTCAATCATAAAAGCTCGACTTGGTGCTCTGTCCAAATTTATTCATTGTATGTGTCCAACTCAATGCTATTTGCTAAACACTACTATTGCTAACTCTACATCGTGACCAAAAACTGGATACTAAGATTTAATATAAACTAAGGAGTACAGATGGTTCGTTAGCGTCATTCTATGGACTTCCAAAAATAAACAAGGAAAATATTCCTCTCAGGCCTATTGTATCGTTTTGTTCTTCTCCGACTTACAACTTATCTCGTCACATGGCAGACATCCTGAGTCATTTAATTGGTAAAACCTCTTCTTTCACTAAAAATTATTGTGAGTTTTGTGATTTTGTTAATACAGTGTCTGGAAGAGAAGGCGATGTTCTCGTGTCCTTTGATGTTGTTTCATTATTCACTAATATTCCTGTTGACCTATAGCCTTAAATATTACGAATAAATAGACTTCTTACACTAGACTCCTTACACGAGATTACAAAATTGACGGTGGGTGACATTATTGAACTTTTAGAATTTTGTCTTAAGTCTACACAATTTGCTTATGGTGATCATTATTATCAACAGACGTC